>CM052722.1:3255748-3302559 GCA_028551405.1 Uromys caudimaculatus
TGGAGGGAGCAATAGCGTCAATGGTCCTGACCCCCCCCCCAGTCGTCCTGGAGTTTGGACCACCAACCAAAGAATACACATCTATGGACCCATGGTTCGGACCACATATGTGGCAGAGGATGGCCTCGATGGCCATCAGGGAGAGAGGAGAGGCCCTTGGGCCTGAAAGTGTTAGAGGCCCCAGTAAAGGGGAATGTCAAGGTGGGAATATGGGGATGGCTGGGCGGGTGGGTGGGAGGTGGAATTCCCTCATAGAGGGGGCGATGGGGAGGGGATAGGGGAGTTCCAAAGAGGAGACCCAGAAAAGGGGAAACATTGGAAATATAAATAAAGTATCAAAAATAATTTTTAAAAAAAAGGGGGGGAAAAGAAATTAAATGATTACACAAATGGTTAATTGAGCTCCATGGCTCTGGAGATGTTTCAGTCAAATCTAAATACACTAGAAGAATTCCATATCAAATTAAGCAAGCCACATAAGTCAATTGAGCATGAAATTTCTATGAAATACCCTGTGAAGAAAATCTAAAACTGAATGAACCTAGTTTGGATTTGGAAAAATGTTCTCACTTTCTAAAATGGAAGAAAGATGATTTGTGGAAAAAAAAGACAGAGAAGAAAGTGCTTTCTGAAAATGTTCAGCCAAAGTCTAATGTAGATAAATAGCTGTGGTTGGAGATCTGGCAAGCTTTGTTCCTTTTCTTGATAATGTTAATGATTCAGGAGCATTCACATAGCATTTCGTAATATCTTTGCAGCAAAATCGTTAAATCAATAGATAATGTTCTTTGTTCTTTGTTCTTTGTTATTATGGTCTAAAGCTTAGTTTACTTTTTAATGAAACAATTTAGTTTGCACATAAAATAGGTTTAATTATGATATTTTCATGCATTAATATTGTATGCTGCTCCTTAGAAAAGGTTTACATTAAATTATAAACAAAATTTTAGTGCTAGTCCTCAATTTTACAGGTTATAAATATCATAATACGGCTGGAGAGATGGCTCAGTGGTTAAGAGCACTGACTGCTCTTTCAAAGTTCCTGAGTTCAATTCCCAGCAACCCCATGGTGGCTCACAGCCGTCTGTAATGGGATCCGATGTCCTCTTCTGGTGTATCTGGAGACAGCTACAGTATACTCACATAAATAAAATAAATCTTAAAAAAAAGAAATTAAAACAATAAATATCATAATACTTCTGCTTACCCCTTTAAAATTTAAATATAGGCATTGTATGGATATCTGTGAATTCAAGGTCAACCTGGTCTACATAGTAAGTTCCAGGCCATCGAGAACTACAGAGTGCGTCCTGGCCTGTTAGGGAAAAAACCAGAGGGCATTGTACACCTTTAAAATTGTGAAATAAATTTATAAGGAAAGATGATAAGCCTGTGTTATTATAGGGTAATCAAAGACTTTGTAGGTTATAAGTAAGGATAATACATGATAAATAGCTTAGAAGGAGATTAAGTAAAATGGATATTGGAAACTAAGTGAGAATTGGCCAGTAAAGAACTCCAGACCTAAAACCCTTGATATATGATACACTTTACCCTGGGTAAGAATTATGGCCTGCATGCTTGTGGTTTTTGGGATCTTAGAAAAATACAAACAGGGCAGAACACAAAGTACAGCAAAGAGAATGCATATAAATTCCAGTGCTTGGGAAGGAAGCCCTTTGGGGGGTAGAGATCATGAAACACAAATGCTTGGTCCCAGGACAAAGTCTTGAGATCTCATTGAACCTCTGCTATTGACAGTAATAAATCTGCCATAATTTGAGGTGAATAGCATGATCATGACTGGCTGGCAAAATGCTATCTTATTTACCTTATTCTTAATTTAAGGACGTGTAATCATAAAACCTACGGGGTTGTATGAAAATCGACCTCCCTTATCCCCAAGTTGGGCAGGTCTGTATCAAAAGGGCATATTTATCCTTACCTTCCTATCATAGTAGGAACTAAAGACCAAATGGATTGTTTGCTTATTTAATTTGGGGGAAGGTATAATTTAAAGGAAACACTCATACTTATGCAGGGAAAGAAACTGTATAGAAGTGTTTATGCAATGAGTTGGAGATGAGTAGTTCATCTCCAACTAAATAGCCTTTTTTTCTTTTTCTTTTTCTTTTCTTTCTTTCTTTCTTTTTTTTTTTTTAAATGTGAGGTGTAAGTTGTTGAGAGTAAGGGTCCTTTCAGCCTTTTCATTGAAGGAACACTTTAACAGAATGAGGGCCTGAGATAAGATGAGAGAAAAACAAGGATTTTTTTTTCAAGATCCTGAGAATCTCTGGTAAACACTTGAACAGATTTTCCAGTGACTCTGGCACCTTTCCTGGGAGCTTTCTGTAAACAGTTGCAAGGGTTCTGGGCTGAGGAGCAAGGGACCTTTAGTCCTTAGTTACTCATCAGCTCAACGACTTTGGGAAACTCAACCTCTCCAGGTCTAAATTTTGTTGTAAAGTAGCAGCTCTGAACAAGGAAAGAGTACTCTTGATTCCTGGCTGGGTACTTGCTCACAAAGATGAATGCCAAGAAAATGAGTTCAGTTCTTGCTAGACTGTTTAATGGCTTGCTATGGTGGGTTTTTTTCCTCTCTCCAAAGCACTGACTATTGCACCTTTTATCATTGTTTCAACAACACCACTGAATTGAGCAATTACCCCCCCCCCTAAAGTCACATAGCAAGCCTATCTTTACATTCAAAGGTCAAACTTCTCCATTTTGAACTTTGGTGCCTTTTGGAGAAGGCAATCTGATTTCGTAAAGCTCTTTACAACTGCCCTCTGCACTCACCCATTGCCAGCATATCAAGTAAGCTTAGCTCTTAGAAAGTCTTTCTTTTCTCTTACCACCTGAGAAAAAGAAAGGGTGATGACAAATTTGTTTTGGGGGCTGGTAGTTTTGGCACTTAACTGGCTACATATATAATTGTCCTTCAGTGTTCATGGCAAATTACTTTGAGAATCCCCTTGGACATCAACCCCCACCCCCATGTTCAAGCTCCTATGGCATTTCAATACCATAGTGAGATACACCCTCACAATATACATTAAATCTTTTCTAGGTTGCTTATAGTACCCATTGAAAGGCAAACTATATGCAAATGGTTGTTATATTGCCATTATATGAGGAATAATGACAAGAAAAAGTCTGCATGTACTAGGTTCAGACATGTTGTTTTCTCAATATTTTTGGTCCACAGGCCCTTGCATCCACAGATATGGGAGTTAGGTATAGGCAGAGGTGGAGCTGATTGTATACTCCTACAGATCATAATTCAGGTCAACTAATATTTACTAAACAGACTTTGTACTAGAAATACAAAGGTCATACTCATCAGGCTGTGGAGAAGCATAGAGGCTAATGGTGCTCAATAGTGTCTCTAAAGATAACTTCACAGAAACAGATATCATACATAAAGACAGGTGTGTTAAGCAGAGAGCATCCAGGCAATCAAAGTTCTTTCTGGGAGGCTTTATAAAGATTGACACATAATAGTAAAAAGGTTGTCATAAGCTCTTTTAATTTGCTATGCAAAACATACAGAACTAGGTAATCTATAAAGAATACAAGGGCAATTGACCTAGTCTGGAGGCTGGCAGGCCCCAGAGCATAGGTCAAACATTTATTTGGCATCGATGAGGGTCTTGTTGCTGCATTATAACATGGTAAAGGTACCATACAGTGAGACAGAGCAAACATGTTAGGGTGGGTTCCTTCCTCTTCTTATAAAGCCACCATTTCGATTATCGGAGTTCCACCTTGAAGAGCTTATCTAATCCCAATCACCTCTTAAGGGCCCTGTGTGCAATCAACAGATGAATTTGGGGATCATGTTTGCAACATATGACATTGGACAAACACATGAAAACTCTAGCAGGTGGTTAGATGCAGAACACATGCAAACCATAGCAGGTGGTTAGGTGCAGGACACAGTGTAGACAAGTTTGAATATCATGTGAACAGTAAAAAATATTAATGTAAACATGTCCTCGGTATTACATAAAACATACTTACACACTCAAATATACTTGTTGTTTCCCTGAAACAGTAATTGGATATCTTGTAGTTTTGCTTGCTAAATTTGATAGGCCTAATCATATTTTGTATGTATGTGTTCGTGTGTGTGTGTGTGTGTGTGTGTGTGTGTGTGTGTGTGTTTTCATGGAAGTGGGAGGTCAATGTCCAGCATCTTCCACCATCACTCTACACCATATTTTCTTTGAGACAGGGTATCTTATTGGACCTAGAGCTCACTGATTCAGCTAGACTGGCTAGCTAGAAAGCCCTAGGGATTCTCCTGTCTCTACATCCCTACACTAGGATTAGAGGTTCAGGTTCCCATGCCTGGCTTTTGAAATGGGCACTTCGGTCTTATGAAAAAGCACTTCACCCACTGAGCCATTTCTCTAGCACCATGGACAATTCTAATTCTAGATAAAGGACCTGCATTTATTTAAAGCACATAAATGAGAACAGCCAGGTGTGTGCCATCACAAGAGAGCCAGATATAAGGCAGAAAAGTGGCTTAGATCTCAGTAGGAGAGAACAGTTAATAGGTGTACTCTGCTAAGAACTGTATAGTTAATTCTATCCAGCAAACTTAAGAGACTAGAAGGTTGGAGGAAAATGATGTACTTTGCAGATCCACAATGTGTGGACATTTGTAGCAAGACCCTATGTTTTCTGAATGCTTCCATGCCAATTGCTTCTGATTAGGTAATGCCTGACTCTGATTTCTTCTTTCCTCTTCTTGCAGCAACTACAAAACAGAGATTTAAGAAACAATATTCTGGTAGCAGAATTGATTGAAAACTCAGTTAACCTCCTGGGTGTGTATAGAGTCCAGATCAAGTCCCACCTTATGAACCTGTTACCCTAGTTCAGTCTGGCTACCAGTGCCTCTGCTCTTTCCTCCAAGACCTGACCAGAATCATTCACTTCTGTTTTGTGGATTCTGTTGTACTAGTCCTTTAAGACTTGAATATTGGGCTGGGAGGGGTAAGTTAGTGATAGGTAAAAAACGAGAGTGGCAGAACAGAGAAAGAGAGACAGGCCTCCAGCCATAGCTACTGCTTTAACACCACCCCCACCCCAAAGACTTAGGCCTCCTCCCTGAAACTGAAACACATAATTCTTGTTCTAGCTAGTATGACTCTTGCTAACCATAGTGACTCTGAACAACACCCATATGAGCTCTCTGCTCCTCCTATATGGCTGTCCTTTAGAAAGCTTTACCCCTTTTGACAGATATGACAATCTACTTGTGCTTCTTCATGTTTTTGCTAGTCTGAGAGGATTCCCACTGGGGATGGAGAGTGTGTAATTTGTTTGTTGCACAAATATGAAGATTGGGTTTGGATCCCTAGCATACCTATAAAAATCCTGGCAAGGAAGACTTCTCTATAATCTCAGTATTTGGAGGTAGGAGGGTGCCTCTGACTTGCTGCCTAGCCAGGCTAGCTGAATCAGTGAGCTTTGAGTTCAGAGAGATACTCTGTCTCAAATGAAAAACATTAACTTTAGAGTGACTAAAGATGACATCTGACATGGGTCTCTGGCTTTCACATGCACACAAGCACACCTGTAAACATATGCAATACATTTCCAGTGTCAGGGCTCCCAATACTGTAAGACAAAGTTCATGGCCATCGTGACCATTTAGCTCCCATCTCCATTCCCAGTCTCAAATTTCAAACATCCCTTGATGTTACTTTATTGCTTAGCTTTGCCTAAGGTAGATACTTGGCAACTTACCCATGCCATAGCTTCTTCTTGCAATGGACAGACATTCCTGAATGATGTGCTCTGTTTCCATGAAAGTGACTTACTATTTTCTGCAAACACACCCCTTAGCACTAATCTCTCCATGCCTTACTATACTACAATGATTTCGCATCTATCTTCTCTGTTAGGATACACGAATCATGTCTTTCTCAAGGTAAGATCGTCAGAATGCTTGGAAGCAGATCAGATCTCAGTGCACCTTTACTGCATAATAATATATGCAAATGAGCTGAACGAGTAGCCATGCACCACTAGCTTCAGTACTACATAAGGAATATATAGGAATAGTAATTGGAGTAGGGCTATTTATGTGTTTTCTTATTTGCTTCTGCAAGTTGAATGTATCAGACATTAATCACATGGTAGACATTTTTCCATTTTGATTGTCCAGGATATAAATCCCTGTCTTACATTGGGTGGGTCTGCCATAGGATTTACATGATAACACAATTTAAGGTAAGACTTGACTGTTTGGGTACATTCATGTGACCCAATTTAAGATAATGATTATGCATGAGTTTAAATTCATGAATTTGAGTATGTAACAAGTGAAGTTCAGGCTTCATTTTGGCAATGCAAGTGATGACTGGTAGTGCTCAGAGGTGACACCCTAAGAGAAATTTCCTTTTTCATGATTGTAGTGATCTTCCTTGGATATAGTGTTTTAACTTGTAACCCAGGCTAGCCTCCATCTTGTGACAGTTCTACTGCTTTAGCCTCCAAATGCTAGGATTGCAGGCATGAATCATCATGCCTGGTTTTGATTGTAGCAGCCTTTAGTGCTGTCAAATTTTATTTGATTCCTAGCAGCACTGTGATTGTGTAGGATCACCTAAGCATTTATGGCTAATAAGTCAGGCTAGAAGTAAGGCATTTACTTCATACACAAGAATCAACTTGACTGGGAGAGACCTTCCAGAGCTTTCGTTTTCCTCTGGCAATGTTTGAGACAGCACGTTCTTTATCAGCTAAAGAGCCCTGCATTACTTCATAGAGCAGAGTCCTCTCCTACTTGAATAAGACATCAGTCTTTATTGATTTAAATGACTTGCAGATAGCTTACTTAGTGCTGTAACTTTGTTTCTTGTTTGCTCCCTAGCCTAGAAGACTAAAGCCTTCTCCTGACTCTGTCAGACAACTCACATCTTTGCCATGTGCTCTTGCAACAGATAGAGGTGACATTATTCCTTCATCCCCTGAGTATTGCATGCTCCACCAATGGCAGAAGGTGTTCACAATGGATGGCCTAGCTTCATCTGTAGGAGTCATTTTGACCTCAAAGGTGTTTTCAGATTCTTAGTTCATGAGGAGAAAGCACCATCAGAGGCCCCAATGCCTTGTCTTGGTTACTAAGTGACCTCTGGAATATAGCTGTCACTTTCAGCACTAGAAGCCTACTCCTCTAACGTCAGTGTGAGTGTTAAATGAGAAATGTCATGTGAAAGTGTTCGGAACTTTAATAAAGCTGGGCAAATGTGGTGCTTCAGACTTGTTCTAGACTGGAGCTGAGCCAGTCCAGATGGCTCATGGAGAACTGAAGGAGGAACAGCACAATAGTATATGAGACCAAATTAAGTGATTAGGCAGAGCAAGTCACTGCAGCCACTAAGTAAATGTTAGTCACCTTGGAAAGTGAGAAGCCCTGAGTTCAGCTATACTGTCAGTGACATTTAGGCACATAGCACATTAGAAGATTACTGCCTAGCCTAGATGTCACTGGCATATGGCCAGGATTTTTAGCAGTACTTGACAAAAACATTAGCACAGATACCACAGATGAACAGCCTCACCTCTTCCAGGCCCGCCTCTCATCACTGAAGAGTCGAGCACTAACCTGATAGGCCTTTGTACTGCATCTGGACTTTCCACTGTCTGCCTCAGAGTTCCCTGGCACCTCTGCTTGGGACCCGAGGAAACTCACTTGGCAGTCATGGATGTGTCAGCTGGAAGTGTAGGACAGTGAGCAAACACGCAGCAATTGGAACTTGGAGTCAGTGGATGAGTGATTCTCCTCCGCATCATGGCTGGGTAATGGTGAGATGTGTGCCACACAGTTCCCCCAGAAGACTCCAGTGGTATTTAGCTGTCCCTTCATGGTTTCCTGTTCCCCTTTTCCACTACTGTTCCCTTGAAGCACTTCCTAATACAAACCAGTTCCATGAACACTCTCTCCAAGGCTTTGCTTTTTCAGAGCAACCTAAGCTAACCACGTGATACTTTGTAATACAAAGTAACACTTTGCCTTGATGTTTCCCAGTCTCATCCTTTTCGTTCTATTTATCCCCCACTTAACTCCCTGCCTTAGTTCTATAATGCTTCTTTAATACTCCCACGTTCTGCTCTGGCCTTCCTGTTTATTTTTTTCTTGTATGTTTCTGTGCTTTTCTCTTATGCACAATTTTACACACACACATAAACACATATACACATACATGCACACACAACATTCACATATGCACACACACACACATAAACACATACAAGGTGGCCAATGCTCTCCCATTGGGCATTACTTTCTTTGTGCCATACACAATTGAAGACTCTTCAGACTTTGCCATTTTGTAGGCTGAGAGCATTTCCCTAGAAATAGCAATAACAATTAATTGACTAACTTAAGGTTGTCAAAGATCATCTATACGTTTGCCACTGCTTTATAAAATAAAGGGCAAATTAAGTCCTCCCTCTGTCCCCAACTACCAAAAAGAGGCTATAATACCATCCCAGGGAACGGACTCCAAAGGACAACAGTTTTCTGAACCTTCATGAACATGTGTTTGTCCTCATCCCAACACCTCGAGGGTTGGATACCCCAGCTGAAGCAAGGGACCTTCCCTGTGAGGACTGCATTCAAACCCTGCTTGCTCCCTTTAGTAACAGCGAAAGCATTTGCATCTGTCTTATCCTAGTTTTTTCCTAACAAGACATAACATTTCTGAGATTACAAAGCTGAGAAAAGAAATAGCCTTTTCAGCTGTTTTATTAAATATGCTCATTGAAAGGAATGACGAATTCCTTTTCTTGGAGCCAGAAGAATGGAGGTGAAGCAATAGCTGTCATTTATCAGTCAAGTGGAACGACCCAGAGAAACTTCCAGTACCAAATTCCAGTATGTTTACCTGTGTGTTTGCACTGGGAGAAGTGGGGAGGAGAGTTTGGCCTTTAAGTAATCTGCTAAATAAGCAAAGGGTAGGATGTTTTTCCCTCTGGAATTTGGACTGTCCTCTAGGTCCCAATAGGTGTCTGTCACTATGAGTTAGAAATTCTCCCTCTGCTGTTAGTTTTGGGTTATTTTTACTTGCTTTGTGTAGATATGTTTATCTGTTTGAAAATTATTTGTAGTTTGAGAACTCTGTGTTGGTTATGTGTGCTTTTAAACACCTTTTCAGTTTAACTTATTTATTCTATGAATTAGAGCCCTATAGTCTATTATATTATTACTTTAATTTTATTTTTGATTGACATAGAGTAATTACACAGATGAATGGGCTTCAATGTAATACGTTTCACTTGTGGATGCAATATGCTTTCATCCAACTCAGCCTTTCTCATGTACCCTCCCCCATTTTTTCTGTTCTGAAATTCCTGCTTTTTACTTAACCTCTTAACATAAACTTTAGCTTTTAAAATCATGTATAAAGATTTAACTTAACTTCTTCTTTTTTTTTTTTTTTTTTTTTTACTTCCAAATAAAAAACCTTTGGATCTTGGTTTCTTCTGTTTTTACCATTGATTTGATTATACTTAATAAGGAATAAAATGGAGGAAATTTTTATTCCTTTTAGTTGTTGCCATTCTTCTTCATACCTGTCCTTCACTGCAACCTGCTGTCACACACACACACACATCCACACCACTGTTTGCTTGCTTGCTTTCAAATCCAAATCCCTGAACAACAGATATTTCTTTGCTCATAACTTCAGGCTGGTGGTCTGTGTCCAATGATCACTTTTTCTCCCTGAGAACTATTTTTTTTTAACTGTATTTTGAGACAGTCTCACTAAGTTGCCCAGGCTGGTCTTGAATTCCACTCTGTATTTCAGGAAGGCCTTCCACTTGCTGTCCTCTCACTTCAGCTGCCCAAGAATTTGGAATACAGTCGTGTGCTATGCATGGCTATATATACATAAGCAAAGATTATGTAAGGTAGTGAGGTTTCACATATGATAAAATATTAACCTCTGGAGGTATGCAATTGGGTGGTATTTTGTTCATCACCCTGAATGGAAAAACCCATATCCATCGGGAGATGAAATTTCTATCCTCCCCACCCTCTGGGCTTCTGTAAAACCCTGCTTTGGTTTCTGTTTTCATAGATTCACCTATTTTGGACATTATAATTATTATAGAAGCCATATGCTTTTGTATCTTTTTATATCTGGTTATTTTCACATAATATAACGTGATGTTTCTCATATTTTTTCTAGATTCTGATTGTGAGGGCAATATTGTATTGGGAGAAGTTTCAAGACTTGTTTTGGTAGTATGTGATACCCCTGAAAATAGAAATCTATATCTGAAAATCACTAAGCACTATCTTGAGTAGAAAATTATATTTTACTGAAAATCTCTTTTGACTGATACTCATCATTTAGAATTCTGAAAATTTCAACTTATATTTGGAGCCTTAATTTTTGAATATAAGTGTTGCACAGTTTCATCTAATATTTGTTCAGTGATTCCCATAAAACAGAACATTCAAAATATTTAGGCTGAGAGTATAGCTTAGTAGTGGAATGCTTTCCTAGAATACATGGGGCCCTGAGTTCAATCTCTAGTACTACAAAAAAATATTATGTATGTATGTATGTATGTATGTACTTATGCATCTATCTATCTATCTGGCATCTATCTCTGTATCTATATGAAAATTTATCTTATTCATATTTTTAAATCAATAGCTAATTTTACTCAACAAACTGTCATAACTAATATGTTTTTAATCTTTTTAAAGATTATTTATTTTATATATGTAAGGGCATCAGATCCCATTACAGATGGTTGTGAACCACCATGTGGTTGCTGGGAATTGAACTCAGGACCTCTGGAAGAGCACTCAGTGCTCTTACCCACTGAGCCATCTCTCCAGCCCCCAAGAGACAAGTTTTATAAAAAGTCTTTAACTTCATCATAGGAAAAATCAGTTGCTTGCAGAAGGAAATACACAGAATGATTGTTGCATGAAAACTTTATTGCTTATCTTTACCAGGGATATTAATTCTTCATAGCTTGTGAGTATTGGTTGGAAGCAGCAAGTGTTCTTCGGAATGATGAGATGATGTCTTTAAGTAAAAGCCAAACAGGCAATGTTTGGTAAGAATGATGCCAAATGTGCAAACTTTCCAGATGGCGTTTGAACTCCTAGTATATAATATTCACCTGTTGAAGAGAATTGTGTCTGGGAAGGGTCCTCAGATTTCCAAAGGTTTTTCTCTTTCTTTTATATCAAGGAGTAATTTTCCTTTGGCCCAACAAAGTAGATGTAGAAGTATCTATTAAAAGTAATCATATCCTCAATTATCTAGTAACTGTTTGCCTTTCATGGCTATGTGCACTTACTTCAATAAGCTTGACCCAGAACCACTGAAGTCTCGACGTTTGAAGTAAATGTACGTGATCTTAATGGACCATCATTTGCTTTATCATCATCTAGGAGTCATCTTTGGCAACATTTTCATTCATCTATGAGACTTTCTTATTTTCAAATATAGAGGCTTTATTTGCTCAGGCAAATAAGGGGTAATTTGAGCAAATAGGAGAAAATTACAGTAGAGACTCAGACATGTAATTGAACCTTTGTAGAATGCTTTTATCTAGATCAGTGATTCCAAAGATAGGAAGATTTTGCTTCCAATGGACATTTTCCAATATTTAAGAGCAGTTTTGCTCATTGCAAACAGAGGAGGGGTTTCTGCTGGCACCTAGTAATGTCTTACTCCATTGTACCACTAGAGCAAAATGCCACAAATGGGTTGTTTACTTATTATTTCTTTATTATTTATGTTTACAGTCAGTCAGTGCTCTACCATTAAATTTTACTCCAGGTCCTAGCAAGTGGGTAATTTATAAAGAACAGAAGTCAGTTTCTCACATTCTAGAGGTTACAAAGTTAAGAAGCAAGCAAAGCACTGGCAGTTCAATGTTTGCTAAGGATCTGTTTGCAGTATTGTTGTGGGGCAAGAGTGGTAAAAGCTGAGCTCTCATTGGTGGAAAGCAATGCACAAAAAGGATCTTAAGTCTGGGAAATTTCTTTTTACAAGGATTTAAGTTCATTCATATGTAGAAAGCTCTTATGACTCAATCATATTCTTAATACTCCAATGTATTGGACAGTACATTGCAATATGAATTTGACGGATGCCACACCCAAGGGTAGATGCCCAAGATACTAATGAATAGCCTATAATGTATATTAGATCTCCCATAAGAATTACCATGCCCAAATGTCAGTTGTGTCTAGGTTATGAAATCCTAACCCACCCTGTAGCAATTTATAATTTAAATCTCAGTCTTTCTTAGTTCCAGATGGCATTGAATGACTTAAACATTTCTTAAAGGCTTTTCAAGTCAGTTATGCTCTTGATATTAATACTTCCATTTCAAAATGTCTAAGGCTTAGACTTTGAACTCTTTTTCTACCTCAGGAAATTAATACCTGTACACTACTTGAATGTTTCTCAAAAGACTACTCTTTGGCTCTCTGACTGTAACAGCCTGAGTTCTTTTTCAGAGACCTCCAATGAGGTACAGCTGAGATTCTTGACGGCAGTGTAGAAAAGAATCTCAGGATAAGTCAGAATGAAGCAGCATTAAAGTTTACTAAGAAGAGATTTCAACATGGATTTAAGCACAGAGAGTATGAGAGAAGTACTCCAAGAAAGGAGAGTAGACACACTCGTGTGGACTTCCTAAGAGCTGAATAACAATAATGCTATGTGCCGTCTTGGTTGCCTCTGAAGCTACATCTCAAATGATTTTTGAGAATGTCAACTGAATCATAGGGTCATCTCTAGGTGCACCGGATAGGATTACAACTGATAAGACTGAAACCTCTGTGCACATAGATTGCACAAGGGAGTTAAGGCTTGGTTTTGCTTTAGACAAAGTTTAGAGTCTTGTTTGTGAAATTCCCAGAAAACTGCATGTGTTCTGGAAAGAGAGCAAGGCCACTCTCAAAGGTCGTATGCTTTAGGCTTAAGTATTCTCTCACATTTTAGCAGGCTTGTTTGAAATCTCCCTGAATGGAATCTCCTCTCTGTGTCAGCAGTCCTCACAGCAAACATTGGTAATGCTGACTCAAGTGGTGAGAGGCTTCAACCTGATTCTGGAGTTAAAGACTATTTTCTTCTTCATGTTTCTTTAGTTATCCCCCCCCCCCTTAATATCCCATTTTGAGGCCACTGATAGTTACAAGGACTCCCCTAAAGAGATATCAATGGACCTGAAAGTGTGAATCTTCACATCAGTTTTCTAGGAGTGTCACGTTGGTTTATTTAATTTGATTCAATTAGTTCCTCGAAAAAATTGCACCTGTATTGAAGAGTATGTAGACTAGTTGATTAGAACTTCATGATTTGTGAAGACTTGGAATGTAGCAGACCAAGAACCCAAATTATCTTGGGCTTTCTTTAGTCTCCTTAATAGTCATTTATCACCCACCTCTGTATCTGACCTAACATCTTACTATCAGGCAATATGTTAACTTAGCACACCATACAGTTCCACCAACCTAAAAGATAATTGCGTCTGATAGCATCTGAAACTTAACAGCAGAGCTTTCCCAGATTTGCTATATAATCTGCCTACCTGATGTCCCTACCAATGCATTTAGTAAACATACTGAATCCTGACTATCTTTTATTCCATGACTATAGTATGCCACAGAATCACTTTCACAGCAGACCATTTCATTCAGGGCAACCTGAGTCTTTGTTCCCAGGCCACAGCCACTCACAGTTGGCTGTGAATAAGAATCTCTTATTCCCTTTGAAATTAGGGATGTCCTTTGCATCAACACTTCTTTTCTTCTGTTGAAGTGCAAGACATAGAGTCAGCTGTTGTAGATTCTTTGGCTATGCTCTGTCCTTGTCAGTCTGAAGGAACTGTCCTTTGTAAAGATTCTTCCTGTCCAGCCTCCTGTCCAAATCAGTACATCTGTGCTTCTGTGTTCTGCTGTCTCCCTGCTGAGCTTCATCTTCTTTTCATCCTGTGATGGTTTATGTTCCCTGTCAACTTGG
Source organism: Uromys caudimaculatus (assembly GCA_028551405.1). NCBI lineage: Eukaryota > Metazoa > Chordata > Mammalia > Rodentia > Muridae > Uromys > Uromys caudimaculatus. The sequence goes on from CM052722.1 coordinate 3,269,776, forward strand.
CAGGATCTGAGATCACCACAATACAAACATCCATTGCCATCTTGTGTGGGATTATTTAGTCCATGGGCATGCCTGTGAGAGACTGCACTGATTAGATTATGAGAAGTAGAAAAACTAACACTAAAACTGGGCAGCCCCACTGCATGGGTTTGAGGTCTAGAGTGTCTAAAAAGGAGCAAGGCAGCAGCATCTATGACTCTGTTTTGTGCCTGTGGGAGCAATGTGACTAGCTATTTCAAGCTCCTGCTACCAGGACTTCTCTGCCATAATGAATTTCCCCTTTCAAATAGGAGCCAAAATATAACCCCCATCCTTTAAGGTGCTGTAGCTAGACAGAGCTCTTTGTGTAGCACACTATCCATAGAATGAATATATATATAATATATATATAAATATATTTCTTACATTTATGTATTTATTGTGGGAGCAGGGTACATACATGTAGAGGTCAGAGGACAGCTTGTAGGAATTAGTTTTCTCATTCCACCCTGTGGGTTCTGGTGAATGAACTGAGGGCATCAGGCTGGGTAGCAAAAACTTTTCTGTGCTGAAATATTTTACTAACTCTAGTAAAGGAATTCTGACTTTAGCTAACACTTCTTTTTTCTTTTTCTGTATTTTATGATGTAGTACCTGAACATATTCTGTTATTTATTACTGTCAGTTTGAATTCTATGTGTTGATTTCTTCTATTAAACCATGACAAATATCTTTTCAGGCTAGTGTGACCAGATCAAACACAGAACATGAGGTTAAGTTTGCATTTGAGATCAATGACAATCTGTTTTAATATAACATTGGACACATTCTGAGATTTTCATTTCTCATTTGCAATTCAAATTTAAGTGAATAGCTTATATTTTTTATAAATTTTATAACCATTTCCAAGACAAACATTTTAATATTTTTTCCCTACATCTTCACAGACACATGACACAAAGTTGGGTATGTAGCCATTATCTAAAACAGGCATCAGTTGTCTTATTCATTTGAGATAGTTGTAAATTGAAAATATTCTCGTCCAGATAGTTGGAAATTGAAAATATTCTCCTTCAAAGACATGGACAGTGAGTAATTGGTTTTAGTTCATGCTGACATTATAGTTAAATCAACTGTAAGTTGAAGGAAGGAACAGGCTTTTAGGGAATAGCATTTCCAACATGACTTACATAGTATCACAGAAGAGAATGCAGTTCCTATGAGTTTTTTTTTTTAATTGTTGTTCCTAGAACATCCTTAGCTGTCAGGTAAATGTAAATAAAAACTACTTTGAGAATCCATCTTACACCTGTCAGAATAGCTAATGTCAATAACACAAGTGACAGCTCATTCAGGTGAGGATATAGAATGGGGGAAACACTCATCCATTGCTGGTGGGAGTGCAAACTAATATAGCCACTGTGGAAATAATAGAATTGATCTACCTCAAGACCCACCTATACCACTCTTGGACATATACCCAAAGGACACTTCATTCTTCCACATGGACACTTGATCAACCATATTCATTACTGCTCTATTTATGATATCCAGAAATTGGAATATCCCTCAAAAAGTCCCTTAAAAACAAACAAAAATCCCTAGATGTTCCTCAAAAAAATGGATAAAGAAAATGTGATAAGTTTACATAATAGATTATTACTCAGATGTTAAAAATGACATCAAGAAATTTTCAGGCAAATGGATGGAATTAGAAAAATCATCCTGATGGAGATAACCTATCTCAGAAAAATGAATCTTATATATTTGTTTATATGTGGATATTCATACACTTATATGTGGATACTCACTAAGCAAATGATAACCAAGAATCAGAGAGGTTAGGTATAGAAGAAGGGATTAGTGGGAACACACATCTCCAAGGGAAGAGGAAATAGAATAGATTTTAGGGGTGGATTCGAAGTGGGCATAAATGAAAGGATAAGGTTGTGAAATAGAATGGAGATAGGATTGAGGCAGGGAAGGAAGGAAGAAACAGCTAGAATTGCGGATGATTTGAAGCATGGTGTGCAAATCTATTGCAGTGGAAACCTTGTAAAATATATGGAGGCAATCTAAAGAGGTCTCAAAATAAAGTGGGAGATGGGGTCCCAGTTGACCATTTCTTGTCACCAAATAAAGTTTCTAGGATTGGGACAGTTACATTCAATTGAGTCATTGCATAGACAGACAGACAGACATCAGATATGTTTTGTTTGTTTAGTCTTGATTTTGAATTTTTAGAGACAACATCTTTCTATGCAACCCAAGCTGATCACAAATTATTCTCTTGCTTGTTTCTCAAGGGCTGAGGTCACAGGTGTGCAGCACAGTTTAATTGGATGTTTGTTATATGTGTATATTGGAGAGTAAGTACCTTCTTTTAATTAACATGATCATTATCGCATTAACTTATCTCTTTTGTGATGAGAATGTTAAAAATACAGTATTTTAGCAATTTTCCAAGTGATATGCAGCAAACTATGAGTGAAACCTATTTATAAACTCAGTATCTGATAGGGAGATGACAACCAAAATGTGTAACTCATATATCTCAATAGAAAAACAGGCAAAAACCTGAATGTACAATTTTTTCTAAAAAAAAAATATACAGGACAGCAATAAACACATAAAAGTTTGCACAGCATCACTAATTATCAGAGAAATGTACATCAAGGCTTCAATGATATATCATTTATACATCTGGCTATTCATTAAAAGTGAATGAAATAAGTATGTCAAAGTGATTTCAGCATTTGTGTGTTGCTTGCAGCATTCTTTACAGTACCAGCTATGAACTGTCCATCAATTGATGAATGAGTGAAGAAAATGTGGCATATATATGTATGTATGTGTATGTGTGTGTGTGTACATATATATATATATGGTGTAACACTATTCAATCACATACACATGCAAATCCTGTCATTTGTGACAATGGGGATGAAACTATTGGGCATTATGCTACATACATGGAAGAAGCTGGACAGAGAAAAATAGTGTATGATCTTATTTACATATGGAACCTAAAAACAATGAATATCTAGAAGCAGAGAATGGAATGGCAATTGATGAGAATGAGAATTGCTGATGCATGAAATGGTGGGTAAATGATACACTCTTATAAGATGAATAGTTTTAAGGTAAATAATGTTAAGATTAATAAAATCATGAGTAACTTCTGGGCATCAAAGGCACAATATGGTGAGCATAATGACTAATGCTGTATTGTTATTGAGTCTGAGTGTCCTTAACAGATATGTGTGTGTGCGCGCACGCGCACACACACACACACACACAAACACTCACAAATATGGTAATTTCATGATGTCTAATGTTTTAATTGTGGTGATTATATCACAATATATACATCAATCCTCATCACATCTTTGAATACTTTGAATATATACAATTTGTCGATTATCTTTCAATAAAGATACATATATATGCACATATATACAGATACACTGTCTTAGATAGGTTTCTCTTGCTGTGATGAAGCACAATGACCGAAAAGCAAGTTGGGGAAGAATATTTGACTTACACTCTCACATCTCAGTTTATCATTGAAGGAAGTCAGGACTGGAACTTAAACAGAACAGGAAGGAACCTGGAGGCAGGAGTTGATGCATAGGTACATTGGTTGGAGAGGGGTGTGTGTGTGTGTGTGTGTGTGTGTGTGTGTGTGTGTGTGTGTGTGTGTGTGTGTGAGTGCGTGGGTGTGGGTGTAGGTAAGGGACCTAGACTGTCAAGAGGATTATTAGAAGAGGATTGCATGCATAGCATAAGCCAGGTACAGTTCTAGATGGATAAACCTTTGGTTGCCTGCTTCAAAAGTACTCATCCAATGCTGTCTTCTGAACATAATGTGGCTGATGCACTCATGAACTCTGAGCAGCTATAATTCCCTGTACAAGATCAAGCCAGTCAATATTCCAGCGTGGATGGGTAAGGACCTTGTAAAACCCTAGCCCTAGCTGAGGAGTTATTGAAGTTGAGGTGTGGCTACTGGTAGATGTGGCAATGCTCTAATGGATTGCCCTGCACTCATGCACAAAGGGAAGGCATTACGTACTATTTGGACTCAAGTTTATAAAAACAAAGATGTGAAGTTGGGAAAAGGATGTTTGGGGGTTCTGGATGGAGATGAAGGAGGGAGTGGGAGATGGATCTGATCAAAATTCATTGTATACATGTATGGAATTCTCAAATACTAAACAAACAAACAAACAGATTAAATAAATAAATAGATAGGTGGATAAATAAACAAACAAACAAATACAATGCTCACTCTCTGAGCTATGATTTTTTAAAAATGTGCCCTTCTTCTCTGTGCTCTCTATAGTTTTTGCCATGTCATCTGTTCTGATATCACACATTGTTTAGGACCCTATTTTTGATCTGTAGAAACATTTTTATTCACAGTATTAGTCACTGTTAAAAAGCAAGCATTCACTTTGGATGATGATCACCTGGCACTTACAATGCAGGTCTTGATTCTCTTCCTTATTCTCTGTAACATATTGGACGTTACCCTCTGTTTTGCTGAAGCTTTGCTTGCAGTTTGGTGTCTCTGCCCAATTTCATACATTCTGAGATTGGACTGTCTGTGATGTGTCCCAGAGTTCACATATCTTACCTGTGCTATGACAACACAGTTGTAGGGAAAAGCTATCCTTGCCCTTTTCCAATAGAAAATGTCATTTTCTATCCATTCCTACCATGTCACAGTAAGCCTGCTTAATGTATCCACAAAGCTTTTGGGCAGTTACATTAAGTCACTCAGCTTGTTCCCTGATGATGCTATCTTCATGCAGTTCTTGACAAGTCTTCTGACTCTGATAGGAGTCTTTCTTTTGGTAATTTCTTGTGTGTTTGCCTTATGTTCCCTTTGCCTCTGTCTCAAATGCTGGGATTGTAGGAATATGCCACCATGCCTAAAATGTCTTTGTCATTGTTAAATCAGCCTATGGACTTTTGAGTAAGGTCTAGTTCTTGAGCCATTCCAATTCATGGGCTATGTGAATACATCATCCTACTCCATAAACAACCCTTGGATTCCAAGCAACACTCAGATTAGCATCCGAGATGAGGACAGATACTCCATTGCATGTACCACAGGTCTCACCCTTTCAACTGAACATTATTAAAGAAAGTGCTGTCCTGGCTGCAGGGGCTGGCACATTTCATCATTTTACCCTCCAATACAAGTTTGAAAAAAAGAAGATTAACATAGTTGTTCAGGGAAAAACTGGTAAGCTCCAAAGAATCTAATTTTAAAATGAAATTTCTATCCCCTGTCAGGCTTCCAGCATTGAAAAAAAGAAAGGCAAAATGTACTATTTAGATAGTATCTGGTGCACTGTGTTCTACACAGCCTGCCTCTTTATTGAAACCTCCTGTGGCATAAGAGACTCACTGAAATATCCCTTAATGAAAAGCTAGCCAGCAAGAAAGAAGTAATAACGACATTTTATCTCTTTGGCAGTCTTCTAATGAAAAAGAAATGAAAGCAAACCATGCTCATTTTAATTGATGAAAGAAACATGGATTTCATAAAGTTGAAAAGGCAAATAAATCCTGCTAGGGGCAAACAGCACCCCTCTGCATGGCTTTGTGAGAGGTGTTGAGCATTGCTCAGATGGAACATAAATTAGCTTTCTGGTAATTATCCGATTTTATATTTAGCCTTCCTAGGATTAGCATCATTTTTAATTTATGATGCCATATTCCTAATGATGGACACAATGCCTGATATCAAGTTGGTGCTCAATAAATTATTCTTTAATGGATGAATAAAAGATAACACGTCCTCTTCAGCAGTGATTCATTATCTAGCTGGGGACAGAAGACAGGAATACACACAGAAACAAAGGATGCTTCCTATCATTTATTCACTGTTAAGTCACTCACTGCTATGTTATTAATGTTAGGCTGTTTGTGGATAGTCTTAAAGATGGTGGGGATGGACATCAGCCTGTGTCCATTTAATTCAATGCTCCAGCTTTTACCTTGCCTTCTGATTTAGACTTACTGTTCATTCTGCTGGGCATACTTGTCATTCTTACTAGTTGAATAACTTTTATTCATCCCAACAGAAATGTCATTTCCTCCTGGAGGCCCTCCATGATTATGTAGCTAGGTTATCTTTCCCTGATACATATCCGAGAGTGACATTAGTGATCTCTCTTCCTGATTCTTTTCCTGATGCAATGTGAGCCCCATGAAGGTAAGGGAAAACTTCTATCTTGTTTTCCTTCTCTAGAGTTCAGCATAGCAGGTATTCAATAAATGCTAATACAATAATTAGACACTCTATTCATCTGATTTATATCATTGTAACAAAATAAGTGAGGATGAGAAATTCAGAAAGGAAAAAAAAGTCTGATTTTGGCTTACAATTCTGGAAGAGCAAGAACACGGAATTAGTATATAGCTGGTTTCTGGTGGGGGCCCATGCTACTCCATGTATAGCAAGAAGTAGATGGAGATACATGAAGAAGAGAGACATGCAATAGATGCAGAGGAGGTGGCAGGCTCCCTTTATAACAACCTGTTTTTTTTTAATAAGGCTTTACTCTTTAAAAGCATATTAATCTCTTGATAAGAAGGAGTCTCATAGCCAGAGATTTACATGTCAAACCATCTCTCAATGCCATTACCTTGAAGAATTAAGCTTCAACATGTAGTCTAGTAGAAAGAAACCATGCTTAAACCATATCATATATCTTTCATGTGATTATTAAAGAGGCTTCTGGAGGTTGGCAGGGAGCTCTAGAGCCTGAACTGGATCTAAAATTTATAGGGAAGCAGAAGCCTGCATTCATGCTCAAATAATATAGATATAGATATAGATATAGATATAGATATAGATATAGTATAGTATAGTATAGTATAGTATAGTATAGTATAGTATAGTTGTCTTAGTCAGAGTTTCTATTCCTGCACAAACATCATGACCAAGATGCAAGTTGGGGAGGAAAGGGTTTATTGAGCTTACACTTCCACGCTGCTGTTCATCATCAAAAGAAGTCAGGACTGGAACTCAAGCGGGGCAGGAAGCAGAAGCTGATGCAGAGGACATGGAGGGATGTTACTTACTGGCTTGCTTCCCCTGGCTTGCTCAGCCTGCTTTCTTATAGAACCCAAGACTACCAGCCCACAGATGGTACCACTCACAAGGAGCCCTCCCCCCTTGATCACTAATTGAGAAAGTGCCTTACAGCTGGATCTCATGGAGGCATTTTCTCAACTGAAACTCCTTTCTCTGTGATAACTCCAGCTTGTGTCAAGTTGACATAAAACCAGCCAGTACAATAGTCTAGTCTAGTGTAGTCTAGTCCAGTATAGGAACCAGCAGCAGGGCTATCATCTAGAGCTTGTTAGAAATGTATTTCCTCTGATTATCCGCACAAGCCGTGATGTTGTGTATGCTTGCTTAGGAAGCACTATATTCATCTTATCAATGAAACAGAGAAAGAAGACAGACTACAGCTGTTATCTCACCTAGGGGATTGAGGGCTCTAAATGGGCCTGGATGACTGCCCATGTGGAGTCAAAAAGTAGCTTCAGAGACCCTTTAAGGGGCTCTGGTTCCATGTTATCAAGGTATGAGTTCTGATTCAATCCATTTTTATCTCATAAACTACAAGGTAATGGGTCAGCTTTGTTCAAGGGGAACAGTGAGTTTTCTTCAGAGGCCATGGAATTTCTCTGGTTTTTCTTTTGGCCTTGTCGTCAGGTGGACATAGAGAAGGCACAGTCTCAAGTCACAGTCTTATTATATATTCAAGCCTTTGGCTGAAGCACTGTTGGAATGAAGCAAAGGGAATTTTGGGCATATCCTATGAAGATCCTTTCCAATTATCTCACCCCATCTGACAAATGCTTCACTTTCAAACAGAAAAGGGGTACAGGTTGTAAAAAACCACTGACTCAAGGAGCTATGGACAGAGGTGAATCTAGAAGGGAGCAGTAAGGAACAGGTCAATGCAGGCTGGCTGCAGGATGAGATAGGTTGTCATTTTCTGGAGTGGGGTGGTAGGTGGAGGTTCAAGGTTCCTGTGTCTGGAAAGTTTTAGAATCTAAGTATATTTTTTAGTTTTCTCCTTCCTGTAAAAAAGTACTTGACAGGAAACACTGGAAGAGAGAGCCAGTGTTTGTTTTGACTCACTGAAGGGATACAGCCCATTGTGATGGAGAAGGTCCAGTGGTAGGGGTTGGTCACATCCTGCATCCCAACTATAGTTAGGAAGCAGAGAAAGAAGAATGTTGGTTCATGCTCATCTGCTTTCTCGTATCTCCTTTTGTATTCATTCTGGATACTAAGCCCCATAAGACAGTGCCACTCATATTTAGGGCAGGCCTTCCAATTAAACATCCCAGGGAACACCCTCACAGATATACCTGGAGATGTGTTTCCTGTATTATTCTAAACCATGTCAAGTTGAAAATGGTCACATTAAGGAGACTTTTTCTGCCTCCAGTGACCCTCAACAACAGATGTGTTCACCTCTTTTCCTAGTCTAAGAGCAACAGGATCAGAAACTACCTTAGTGACAAGTGGCTTTGGGGAGTAAATAAAAGGAAGTAAAGGTTTGCCTTTGGTTCTTTTCAACTTGGAAGTTCTCTAGGGGCAGCTTCTTTGAGGGTGGCAGTTCCAATATCTTGAACAGAAGTATATCACCCCAAAAGTTACCCACTTGTTGCTATTTATTTTCTCAAAGGTGGATTTTTGCTTTATTCTTTCTGTCTTTCTTTCTTTTGTTCTTTCTTTCTTTCTTTCCTGATTAGAAGAAATATGTCCCTACTTTGCCTGGGTCATCTCAGCTTAAGCATTTATAATCTTCTTGAATGAATCCTGTATTTGCAAAGGCCATAGTCCCCAGATACTCATCCCAAGGTCACATAAAATAACACACCATGCACAGTGGGGAACCCTGAATCCCACTCACCTATCCAAGGCCTCTTCACTGCCATCACCAGCCTTCTGGGTGCCAGCTTCTATGGCTTATACCACAGATTCATGAGGTGATCAATAAGAAGTTGGTTGATTATTTCCCTTGTGTAGGAGGAAATTGAGGGCTTAGCTTATGGCAGGCAAGGGCTCTGTCACTGAGCTACCTATCTCCCTGGCTCCTGAAGATGACTTTCTATCCTTGTAAGAGTGGGGAAAGTTGGATGTCTGTAGGCTAGGTGCCTCATCACAATGTTAGAGCAGTCTTTTGCAGTTAACTAAACAATGGCATGGTGTGTGTGTGTAGGTGTGTGTGCGCACGTGCGTGCGTGTGTGTGCGTGTGCATGTGTGTGTGTGTATGCAGATGATTGAAATGGAGATGAGTAAGGCTGGGAATGCTAATCCTGTTTGGTCGATCAAGGCGAGCCTTGGACTCTTCCTCGTTTTTATTGTTATTAATGTAAGTAGGCATATATTGATCACACATAGCTATGGGATAAGATGTGATTTTATTTTTTTATGTATATGGGTGTTTTGCCTGCATGAATGACTACAAGATATGTCCCTGGCACCCACTGGAGGCCAGAAGAGGGCATAGGATCCCCTGGGATTGGAATTACAAATGCCTATGAATGTAGGGTGTTGACCACAGGTCCTCTGTTCGTTCGAGCCATCTCTTGAACCCATGAGGTGACATTTTAATACACACTTTTTTTTCTTTCTACCACATTACTTAGTACTTACTTAGTCTGCTTTCCTCTTGTGTCAACTGGGTCGTTGTGAAATTTAGCAGGGATCTTGCACAATATGTTTAACACAGTGCCTGGCACTTGAAAGGCTCTTAATCTTTGGTCCCCTACTCTGATTGGAAGGGCTTCCAGCTCCTCAGCTGCACAGAGTGATCACGAGGCAGATTGGAAAATACTTTGTAGAGGGCCACAGGATCTTGATCCGAGGGACGGACTTTAAGGTTCCAGGTTACCCTTTCAGCTGGGATGTCCGCCCTCCTCGTGCCTGGGCTGTCGGGCTGGAGGCTCCTCAGCTGCACAGAGTGATCACGAGGCAGATTGGAAAATACTTTGTAGAGGGCCACAGGATCTTGACCCGAGGGACGGACTTTAAGGTTCCAGGTTACCCTTTCAGCTGGGATGTCCGCCCTCCTCGTGCCTGGGCTGTCGGGCTGGAGGCGGAGACGAGGTTTGAGTGCTCCACCCGGCTTGCTTGCGCGCCTGCGGGCGGGGCTCAGAGTCCAGGCGGCCCGCCAGCTTAAAGCCGCGCTAGTGTGAGGGGACAGTGAGCAGCGCGGGCGCAGGCAGAGGTCCAGACGCAGTAGCAGCAGAAGCGAGAGGCCTGGAACCTAGCGAGCACCATGAGCAACAAATGCGATGTGATCGTGGTGGGGGGCGGCATCTCAGGTCAGTCGCCTCTGCTAGAGCTTTCTACATTCTCAGAAAAGTGGCTGGCTCAGGAGAGGCCGGCAAGGCAAAGGAGCCAGGGCTGACCCCAGAATCCCGATTGTAGGTGTACCTGAGGCTGTCTCTTTGGGTCAGAACTGAACTACTATCTAGCTGTGTACTTCTTGGGAAACGGGTTTAGTGTGTCTCTGGGCCACAAGTGGGAGACTGGAAGCATGTTGTGGGTTTGGAGTCAGACTTTGGACTTGTCCTCCAAGAATGCTGCTAGGCTTGCTGGAATTTTCCAGCTGAAGAGAAAGGGGAACTGGAAGACTGGAGACAATTGCTAAGGTTGGGGGACCTGCAAAAATCATTAGTTGGTTCCAGAATGACCTAGACACTGTACTCACTCAAAACAGGAAAGGAACAGGCACTGAGAAAGTGGCCTTGAACAAGAAAAGGGGTGAGATTCTGACCAATCAATTGCCCAGGATTGATGAGACTTCAGTAAATTCCCTGTGGTCCCTCGATGGCCGTGGGTCCGATGGAGCCAACATGTTGTGTCTTCTTGGTGAATGCTTCCTCTAGCCTCACTTCACCATGCCATTTCTCCTTGAGTATCCTAGGGTGACTGAACTGCCACTAAGTTCTCAGATCCAGTCCATATAGGGACAAAGAGAAACTGTGGACACAGCTCGGACAAGAAGCACAAAAGCCAGAAGTGGGGAATGGGGAAGCCCTGTGAGGAATGGGACTATAAGGAAGGCCAGGCAAACACTATGACATAGGGCCGGTGAGAATAAGCAATACTCTCAGCATGGCCAGCTTAACTGAGACACCTAGACTCCAAGAGGAACAGTAGTGAAGGTGCTATCAAAATCTGTATTTGTTTAAAGACTTGCCTTCACTTGATCTTAATTGGCCATATGGAGCAAGAGCTGTCCTTTCTGAGAACAGGACAGGGTGACCAAACTCTCCAGGAACCAGAGACCACAAACAAGTATTGGATGGGTGCTGATCTTAGTTCCGTGCTTTCATGGTAGCCCTCCTCACCTTTGGGCCAGATCTTGGGCTAATACCTCTGTCTAGCCAGCCATGGTGAACTTACCCACAGCAGCCAAGCCGCCCACTACTGCAGATGCATTGATGGGTGAGCAGTGTCCTAAAAATGGCAAGGCTGGACACAAATTCAGCTTTCATGGTAATCCTTTTGGCATCTTCTCTCCAAGAAAAGCTTAGACTTAAATGCATCCCCACCTAGGTGCAATAGAAAATATTACTGCTCCAGACATTGCCTTGCTCAACACTCTATCTTATGGGAAACTGAACCTTCCCTTTCCAGGCCACTAACCAAGGTCCTTCACTTTCCCAAAGTGCCTTCATGGGTTTTCTGCTTCTTTCCCATTACTTTGGTTGTTTTCATTTATGCTTCAAACCTTCAACTGTATGCTTATATTTTTAGTGCAGGGAACAGAACCCAGAACCGCACCATACCAGGCAAGGCCTCTGCCACTGAGCTCCATTCCTAGTCTCTGCTCTAAATCTTCAAGCTCACTAAGATTATTCATGTGAGACCCCCTAAGGAGATGTGTATAAAGGTTTAATTGTTTTTATAAACCATGATGAAACTCTACATTAGCTTATCAAAACAAGGGGATGAGGCAGAGACCACCCTGTGTCCAGAATTTTGCATGGGATTGACATTGTTCTAATGGAAGCAAGTGGTTCAAGGCTCAGACTTACTCAATTGCTATATCTGCTACCTGCAGAAAACACCAGCTAACCCTAGTCAGATTACAAGATCATTGTGGAGAGGAATTGAAAAATTGTGAGCTCTGATTTTGAAAAGTCTAAAATATCTATCACTCTAATAAGGGATTTGAGATATCTAAAGGACGATCTAAGGGAACAGGCTTTCTTGTGGTCTGTTTTCCAGTACAGTAACTATAAATAGCAAAACTGCACCGTAAATTAAGACAAGAACTAAAAAGAATTATTAATATTTTCATCACAAAATAGCAAATGTTTGAGCAAATAGAAATGCTATTCTCACTTAAATATTATACTGTGCATACCTGTATCAAAATATCACATACTACCCTAAAATTATGTACTTTTGCTGTGCTAGAAGTAGAACACGGGCCTCAAGCATTTTAGTTAAGTGCTCTACCAATGAACTGCATCCCTAGTTCTGTACCATTTTTATTAGCCAATTCAAAAGACTGCAGATAGCTCAGTAAAGCGTTTGCTGCACAAGCATGGGAAATGAGGTCAATTCCTAGGACCTATGTAAAATGAGCTGAAAATGATGCAAGAGCTTGAAGATAGGAAGTCAGTCTGTGGGATGTTATCTACTGCAGAAGACACAGCAGTTGTCATCCTGAACTCACAGCAGCTGCAGATGCATGCATTGGCTCTGGATCGGCCCATCAGCAGTCAGATATGGATGGAGGAGAGGCTCCAGGGGCCTGCCAGCCTGGACTATTTACTATTGATAAATTCAGAGAGAGGTAAAACCATTACCTTCAGCGGAGTGCTCAGAGTGCTCGCTGCTGGCCCCACCAGGCTCCAATAGGGAGTTCAAAGCCATTGGTCATGCATGTGGCCCAGGTTAAAACAAATCCATCACAAAAGAAAACCAAAAGTCATTAAAGGGACTGGTGTCAGAGAAGTGGGGACTGAGAGATAAGAGGGAGATAAGAGGGGATAGTGAGAGAATTATACATGAATACACACACACACACACACACACACACACACACACACACACACACACACCAATATAAGTCAAGTGACAAAATTTATCAATTAAAAAAAATAGTAGGTGCAGCTGGAGAAATGACCTTTGCAGAGGACCTGGGTTTTATTCCCAGTACCAGTATAGCAGATCAAAACAGTATATTGTTTCATTTTTAAAGAGTGTAACAATTTCTGGCCTCTGTGGGCTTCAGGTATGCATAAGGTATATATATATACATATGTGCACGGAAGTGCCAATACACATGAAGTAAAAATAAATCTTAAGCATATATAAAATCTCAACAAAACAGCTGAGTATGAAGGCACAGGCCAACGAGAAACACTGCATTCCTAGTTCTGTATCATTTTTATTAGCCAATTCAAAAGACTGCAGATAACTCAGTAAAGGGTTTGCTGCACAAGCATGGGAAATGAGGTCAATTCCTAGAACCTATGTAAAATGCACTAACTATGTAAAACACTATCTTCCAAAAAAGTAGACAGCACCTAATGTTGACCTCTAGCTTAAACACACACACACACACACACACACACACACACACACACACACACAGAGAGAGACATTTGCACACCGTACATACACAGGTACACACACATCCAGATGTGCACTCAAGGGAGATTGTGTATGTGAAGTCAGGCATTTCATTTCAAAATATTTAATGAACACTTCCTCCCATCCCACATATTGACACAAAGGAAATTAAACATGAACAACAGGTCTGTGAATCCTAGAGCCATCATAAGTATACACAAAGGCAGAGTCAGGAACAATTAGTAGCACACATACAAAATTCTAGGGAAGGTGATTTTAGAAAACATCAGAATCTGAGAAAAATCTGTGAACACTTCACAAACAAGGAGGAGCGAACTGGTCTTTATAGAATGAAAGCATCAGTAGGCTAGATGACAGAAGTGGTTTAGACTAAAGAATAACTTGTAAATAATCCGACACAGGAAAGGACACAGTAGCATGTTCAGGAAACAGTATGAATTTCAGAGGGGTCAGGATTACAAGAGCCGAAGAACCATGAGATCGGCTGTAAGGCTGTGTCTCCTGTAAATGACAGGGAAGCTTCCTCCATGATTCCTCACCAGTATGGCTGCTTAAGCAAGGTGGGCAAGCACAACACCATTTGATATGCTAACAGCGAAGGGTGACCTCATGGGTCCCCACCCCTTCACGAAATCTACAAGCAACTAAGGACTGGTAGGAGGAGGGGATAGCCTTCCCCAGAGAAGGGCCTCCAAATAAGTTATCTAACACCAATTGGCCAGCCCTGAAGTCATATACAATGCAAGGAAGGCTAAACAAACTGAACAGGCTGTGTCTGTATACTTAATGCATTTGGATATATACATACGTGTGTGTGTAATATATATATATATATATATATATATATATGTATATGTGTGTGTATATAACAATATAAAAAAGAAGGCATGAATTTGAAAAGGGATCAAGAAAGGGCATGGGTGGAGTTGGAGGGAGGAAAGGGAAGGGGGAAATGTTATCATTATATTTTAATTTCAAAAATTGAAATGAAAACCTCTTTAAAAGAATTTCAGTGTGAAGAATGGGGGGGAGGTCTGACAGAAACAAGACTTAAAAGGTCAGGTGGGATCTTGGCCTGGTGGCTCAAGCCTATAATTTCAGCATTTGGGAGGCTGCTACAGAAAGACTATGAAGGAAATCTGGTTACACAGCACAACTGAATTTTTTTTTTAAATCTCCAAGTTCATTTTTTGTTTTTTTTTTTGAGACCGGGAACTCAACCTGTAACACTAGGTTGGCCTTGAACTCAGAGGTCCACCTTTTTTTTTTTTTTTTTAACCAGAGATGAATTGTGGAGAGACTTTTATGTTTTAGCATTTTCTGGTGTTCATGAATAATTCATAAAAAGTATGTGTGAGATGACTAGGAATATGGAGAAAGTGCTGGCATGCAAAGCAACTGAAAAGTTGGACAGCTGGAATGGGATGTGCTGGGAAGACACTCTAGAACAGAAATCTAGCAGCTGTAATCTCGGAGAAAAAAAATGGTGCCGCAGATGTCCATGGTAGAGGACTTAAAGTCACTGTCATAGAAGGAATAGCCTGAGCCAAGTGCGTAGTATAAAATTTTAAACTCAGGAGATGATTGACAAGATGGTTTATATTTCACAATTTCCAAATTGCACTCTGTTTTTTAAACTTTGTCAATAATTAAACTCAGGGCAATCTGATAATTCCCTGATAAGGTTGAAAACTGTCAGCAAATTTTAATCACGCCCTTTAGGATAAACACAGAGACAAACTGAGGGCATAGCTAGTTAATATATAACTTTCTTTTTGAAGCTTAAAAAAATTTCCATGTGACTGAGGAATGCCTCTTTTGAAATGTGTCTGCTTATAAGTGATTCCCTACCACTGAAGGAGCGTGTTGTTTACCCCTTGAAATTTGGCAGGGCAAACTGAGTTTCCCACTTGGAGCTGGCTGGCAGCACAGCAGCGCATTGCCTCTGTCCCAAGTTTCAATTTTAATGTTTGAGTTGTTGCCACCGTGGGAACTGTCTTGCAACTCTGGAGTGGATCCTACTCAATCACCAAAATAAAAGCTAAGAAAAGCCAGCTCAAAACAGAAGAGAAAGGTTTTTTGAGGCCTGAGAAAGGAGAGGCAGGAGGTACTTGCTTGAGATCCTTGCAGGAGCATGAAGCAGCATTCTAAATCCAACATGTGAGTGATCAGTGTGGTTAAGAAACTGAGCTGGTGGCCTGCTGGTGGTCCTTGCACAGGGAGTGTCCTCCACACTCATAAGGGATCATGAGTTCAGGGGCACGTGGGTAGAGGTGCCTTTGGGAGTAAAGGTCAAGCCACCTCTCCTTTTGTCATGAAGACAAAAAAAGGGGGGGGGATTCTCTTTAAACTAAAATGTTCAAAAGTGTCAGTGATTTGATAATGTGCTTGTGTATATCCTAGCCAAGGAAGAACAGAAGGCCATGGTAATATTCAGTAAGCTGCCGCACAAACTGCAGGTGAGCCCTAGTTCCTGCATTAGCCTAAATGATTTTGTAGGACCCATTCATCTCTTCAGCATTTCTCTTTTCACTAGAAAAGAAGACTTACTGATTGATAAAAACGAACAAAATGAAAAATTAACTTAGAAATGATTCAAAACATGTACTAGGAAACCAATTCTCAGTGAGTGGGGAAGGAAAAGGTTGCCTCAGTGAAAAATAAAGCAGGAGGAAGACAATTTTTGAAAAGCAGCTGGAAGTACAAAGGGGTAATTAGGGGAAAGGAAAGGAACCAGAGAGAAGGTTATGGGGGATGGGATCAAGGTGTGTTTCATGTTGTATGCAATTGCCACAATGAAGCACACTGCTTTCCAGTTACTCCTGTGAGTCACAATGCCTTTTTTGCCAACTCTTTAGAGGTCTAGAACAAGGACTTGTGATTTGCTTCCCTTTACTTTCTGGGACATAAAGCCTTCCTTTTTCTATTTTCGCTTTCTAAACTCAATCTGAGGGAGGGCAAGCTAGGAGGAGCTACAGGGAAGAAAGGAAGGTGGACAGTGATGGAATTATATTTTAATTCAGACATATTTTAAAAAACAGTTTGAACATGTAATTATGATAGGATAGATCCCCTATCTTCGTACTGTAAAATTCATTAACTTTACATACAAAACAAATAGTGATGTTTCAAAATAACTTTTTTCTT
Source organism: Uromys caudimaculatus (assembly GCA_028551405.1). Lineage (NCBI taxonomy): Eukaryota > Metazoa > Chordata > Mammalia > Rodentia > Muridae > Uromys > Uromys caudimaculatus. The sequence continues at coordinate 3,286,566 of CM052722.1, forward strand.
TTACATATATTTTAAATTTTGATTGTTACTTTAATCTTAAAAATATATAGTGTGCTACATGATAATCTTTTACATTTATGGAGTATATAATGATCAAATCAAGATAGTTAATATTTTTAATCACCTTTTAAAAAATCATTCACATGCAATAATTGAACATATTTATAGGACACAGTATGATTTTCAATAGAGGTAGATAACATGTTATAATCAAATTAGGGTAATTTGTGTCCCCATTTTCTTAACATTGCTATTTTTGGAGATTTCTAGATCCTCTCTTCAAAAAATCATATAAATGGATTATAAAATAGCTTCATCAGTGAGACTCCCTGTACCCAAGTTATTTGACATTAACCAAATGAATCTTTGTTTTTTTAAGTTAATTTAACATATAGCACATGTACATAGTTAAGAAATATTACCTGATAACTTCACATTCCCCCATACCTATGCACTCCAACACAATGTATAATAAAATCAGACTGATTAGAATTTCTTCCTCTTGAAAATATGTATTGCTCTGTGTTCAAGCCTTTCGTTACCTCTGTTAGCACTATGTTACATATATATATATGTATATATATGTACACACACATATATACATATATATGTGTATATATATGTATGTGTGTGTGTATGTGTGTGTGTGTGTGTGTGTGTGTGTGTGTGTGTGTGTGTGTGTGTGTGTGTATGTATATATGTGTGGATGTAGTTCAGTAACAGAATGATTTCCCAAGGCCCTGGGTACAATCCTCAGAACTGCAAAATAAAAGTTTTTAAAATTACTATATCCTGGAGTTCACTGATAATGCTATAGAACACTCTAACTTATGCTACATATGATTGTTCTCTGCTACCTTTTCTTCTGACTGTGTGATCGTACTCCTGCCTTCCCCAGCCCTTAATGATCACCATTTTGTTCTCTTCTGTGAGATCAGCAGTTTTGGCTTCCAACTATGAATGAAGTCATGCCCTGCATATCTTTCTGCACCTGGCTTATTTCTCTTGACATAATGTTCTCTAATTTAAACACTGAGAGCAGAAACAGGCACTTTTAAAAGCAATATCTACTTCATCTTTAGCAGCCAATAATTTTCTGGAAGTGATACACATAGGAGGTAGTGACAAAATATGGGGTATATATTCAAGCAGCTACAAGGACCTGCCTAATTCCAGCTTTGTCCCGCCACAGCTCATTCCTCAACCTCCTATCAAAGAGTCTGGAGGAATTCACTGGGTTCCTAATCTGGGGAAACCTGTGAATCTCTAGATCTGTGATTTGGCATCACCCCAGCCAGGCTCTTGTTCTATCTCTGATGGCTATCTTCCTAGGCTAGGATACACACAAGCACATCTCATTGTTACTCTTCCACTCCTTTCTTCTTTATACTAAAAGGCAAATGCATTAACAACAAACAGTATTATCCAGTCAATGCTACTCTTTTATAACAGGAAAAGGAGATAGTGTATTGAACATTGTCTACATACTTGACTTTTCATGGCAGCTCCATTAGGGTTCTAATGACTATGCCCTTACAGCTAGGGTATTTTGGTAGGAGGAACTTGTTAGTGGACTATGTAAGCAGAACCACATCACAAGAGACACAATTTCTGGGTCCTTGTCCATCCTCAAAGTTCATCAGAGTCAGCTTAAGGCACAACTGAGCCTTTGACAATAGCTGCAATATCCTCCCCCAATGGCTAGACAATAAGGTCTGATCTACAGGGGCTCTACAGGGGCAGCAGAAATGGCAGACTGCTAGCAATGTGTATAGCCTGGTCCTGTCTAATAAGCTTTGGTTCCTTTGGTAAAGTAGCCCTTCTCTGCATTCATTTTCTAATCTGGCAAATGGGGATAATAATAATATTTATATTATCTATTACATAAAATTGTTGAGAAGAATAAAGGGAAAATGTATGTTAGGTGCTTGGAAAAGGGGCTTGGTGTCTGCGAAGTGCACAGTAGATATTGGCTATTCTTGTTAATAAGGTTCACAAAGTGACCACTTACCTGGTAGCAGATTGAGAAATTGGCTTGAGGAATTACCTTGTGTCTGCTTGTGCATGTGAGTGTGTACACACGTACACACACACACACACACACACACACACACACACACACACACACACACACAAGGACTGCTATCATAAAGGGGAATGCTGCTTGCAAACTCTGATTATTTTGTTCACATATTCAGATGATATAGGAAGCCAGTGATTGACCTTAAAGAAAAAACTTAAACTCACTTCAAAAGATATGTCTAAGGCATAAATATGTCAAATACTATGAACTCAAAATATATTGCTATATGAAGACTTATAATTGATTTGGTGCCTGCAGATGTTAATGTTTGGATTGTCCCCTGCTATTCCATTTATCCATTTTTCTTTTGTAGTTCTTCTGCTCCTTGTGAATATATCACTACCAGAGAAGCAAAGTTCAGTCTTTTAACCTTTGTTCAGTGGAGCCATTTCTCTACAACAATAATTTTGAAATTACAGGTGTGTGACATCATGCCCAGCTGTGCAATGATAATAATGAACTAACTATGCTCTGGTATCACTCATTCATTAACATGGCTTCAAGGCCACAGGTTCTCAGAAGATTTTAGTAGGGTAATTGCCTTAACTGATGTATAGACAAAGTCTGTTTTAAATGCCACAGCATACAATTGAGGAACTCAATCGTTCTAGTAATTTCTACATCTTTGACAAAATAAAGCACATAAGTGGCCTCTGGCTCTGATTTCTCTGCTGAACTTGAAGAAATAACTTTAGTTTCTAGATTATTTCTCCAAGATGGAGGCCTCCAGTAGTATTGATACAGTAAACTCCATAAAATGTCATTCCATTGATGGTAGTATTTTCTCCAGATATCAATGATGGCAAATGGTGCATTATTTCCCAAATTTAGCAAATTCACATTTACTCCTTATATATTCAATTAATATTCAAAGTAATATTCAAATACGTATATATGGTGATTGATAGGTCTTAAATTAGAATGTCTTCAGCTTAAACAGTAAATAAAATTAGTGATATTAAACCATTACAGCTGACAAGAGAATATTTTGTGTTAGTTAGGACCCAGGACAAATGGAAAGTATACAGTGCATATGACCCTGTGCAAGAACCACCCATAACTTTACTTTCAGCTATAGGTTTAATAGACATGATACTTATAATCTTGATAGTATCCCAGATCTCTCTTCATGACTGCATCTCATCTACTATATTTTATCTGTATTATCTGTTTAGGGCTGTGGCTATAGTTTAGTTGGTAGAGTGCCTACCCACTATGCACAATGTCCCCTGCTTTGTTCTATCTGCAGGACTGCATAAGCCAATCATGGTGATTCATACCTTGTGTTCTCATTGCTCAGGACATGGAAACATAAGAATAGGAAGTCCAAAATCACCCTCAGCTACACAGTGAATTTCAGGTCAGCCTGGGGTACATGAGACCATGCCTCAAAAGGCAAATTATCTGATTAAGGATTTTTGAATCTTCATCTGATCCCAAACTGGTCAAAACCAGGGACATGTTATGATGTACCTATCTCCAGTCTTCCATTGCCCCAGAAATGAAGTTAAACCAATAGAATTCCTTGGTGAGGGATATGGGTCTTCCTAGGCTCTGTCTGAGGTAAGAGAAGGTAAGCTCCTTAGTTAAAAACCTATTGAGGATTGGAGCTAATCAAAGTACCTCCAAAGGAAGAGGACTAGCCTAGATGTGTAAGCCCAAGACTGAGAGGAGCGTGAGCTTGGCTACAAATGCCAACTGTAATAAATGTGCAATTTGGATAAGCCAGTGCTTATTTCAGCATGTTTCTCTGTAAGTGGGAACAGGACCATCAGTAAATATTGAGTTTGCTGTTTTTAAGAGTCATTGAGTAATGATTCACTGAAAGGGTTTTGAAAACAAGAAAGATTAAATATCCTGCCAGATCCAAAGTGTATGTCAAATGAGAGTCTCTACTTATATGTACTGTGGACATAAAGAACAAGTAGTTTCTTTCCCCAGTGGAATGCTTTGGAGATTTGTTCTGGTTATACATGTGACATTCCCATTTTTAAGGTTTGTTTAATTGTATTGTATATGCATGTGTTTGTTTACATGTATGCATGTGCATCATGCATGTGCCTGATGTCAGTAGATCCCAGAAGAGGATGTTGGGTTCCCAAGAACTGGAGTTACTGATAGCTGTGAACTGCCATGTGGGTGCTGGGAATTGGACCCTGGACCTCTGCAAGAGCTACAAATGCAATTAACTGATGAGTCATCTCCACCCAGAATTTTCATTTTTCCAAGAGTTCATTAGGCTTAGCACTAAGGTATCTACATAAAACTGACTGGTGCTACAAGAGCATAAAAGGTAACAGGGAAAAATTCTTTCTTGATTTTTAATATCCAGGTGATAAACTTACTTTGACCTTATGCTTTTTAGGGACTGGCTTTAGAAGAATCATTGATTTCTGAGTATGAAAGCATCTTTACATTTTTACCTATTAAATAAGACCACCTCTTTTACTAGTCATTTCATTTCGTGTTGTGTTAGGAATGGGACCTAAGTTCTGATGCTCACTCAGCAAGTGTTCCATTGTTGAGCTACATCCCAAGCCCAAGAACATTTTATTTCTATAAATGCTTTTTTATTTTTATAAAATATTTATTCATTTTAATAACCTTTTGTTTTTTTACTTGTATTTGCTTAGAGTAGTAGTATGGTGTGTGTGTGTGTGTGTGTGTGTGTGTGTGTGTGTGTGTGTATGCATGTGTGTGTGTATGAGTGGGTATTAGTGACATGGCATAGGTGTGTAGGTACAAGACAACTTTGTGGAATGGTTCTTTCCATCAAATGTTACATGGGTGCCACCATTTAAGTATTAATCACCCTGCCACACAGTGTTAACCAGCATCTGAAGTGTGTCAAATGTTTAGGCCCTTAATCTTGTGTCAATTTTTTTCTTACATCATTATTTCATTCTGGCTTGCTCAGCACCAGCATTTTCCAGAATTGCACAATGACGAAGGCGTCCTTACAGGTCTTAGTTTTATTTGCTTTTAGTCCCAACCATCCCTTTTAATTCATCTGTCCAACTTTTTAACAAGTCTTACATTTTAAATGCAGAGGTGTGGCGTCATCGTTTGGATGTGAGGTTATGTTTCTTTCTCTTAGGCTATCAATTAATTGTATTGCTATCTTTGGTTGCATTTTGCTTTTTAATTTTATCACACGTCTATAGGTTATGCCCAGTTTACATGAAATGAAATTATTCAATTTAATTAATAACCAAAATACCCCCAGAAGTTTAGTAGAAACACTCCCACTGAGATAAATGAGAGTTGCACTCATCCCATCTTTGTGACGTATACTTTGACAATCATTTTTAGAGAACTGGGAATTTTTTAACAACAGAAACTATAGAGATGATATATTTTGTTGAAAAAATCTATAAATTTACAGGAAATGACAAGAATGAAATGAAAATCATATATAATTGAACCTCATAAAAACTACCTCCTCTTACTATTTCAATCGATATGTTCTTCATGGAAACTATATATTATATACTCATTACTATCCATTTTAAAATTAATAGTATGTTATGAATGCTTTCATATCGTTTTAATTATTTGTTTATTGAAAATTCATACAATAAAAATTATTCTGATTATAGTTTCCCCCCTTTTATTCCCAGATCTTCCCCACCTCCTCCCTCACCAAACTCCATGACTTCTTTCCCTCTCTAATCAAACCAAACAGGCAAATAAAAAGAGCAAGCAAACCACTACAGCAAAAATGAAACAAAACAAACAGCAAAAAGCACAAGAAACCATATATATATGCAAAAGAACAGTAATATTAAAAACTGCCCATACAAAACAGTAAGACCAAAAAAATTCTCCAAAAATACCATTTAGTTAATTTTGTGTTGGTCATCTACTACTGAGCATTGTAAGTATTAGAGATAACTTAGTTACTGGGTTAGAGATGGGAGCTCCTATTCCCACTCTCAATGCTGGGACCCCATCTGGTTTGAAGCCAAGCCCCAGTGCTCCAGCATACTTGTCTCCCTCTCTTTCTCTAAATCTGTCATAAGGAGAGGGCTATATAGGTCATTTACACTGGTTCTTATTTATCCTATATCTCCTTCCCTTGTTTGATATTTTTCATATATTTGTTTGATTTTGTTGATGCAGGACCTTGTGATACAGCCCAGGGTTATATAGAACTCACTTAGCCTAGGTTGGACTTGAGGTCATTATGTAGTCCATGATGACCTCAAATTTGAGGTTTTCGTGTCCTTCGACCCCTGAATTCTGGGATTCCATATGATCTTGATAACTTTATAAGATTAATTCATACTATAGTAATACAACTTATTTAATGCTTCATCTTTTAGACATTGTTTTTTGTTCAAATTTCTCCTTTTTTAGTCAAAGCTATTATACATATAAATTATTTTGCATAGTCCTAGTTCTCTAGGAAATTCTTAGAAATAAATTTGGGGAATCTTTTCAGGCCGTTTAGTATTTCAAAACTGTCATCCCAAGAAAATCTCACCAATTTACTTTATGGTAAAACTTGATTCATGAGCTTCTTAGTCAATTCAATAGGAGACCAGCATGCCTCCCATCCTTGGTATAACATAAAGAAAAGTGTGATTCTTCATCAGCTCATAATAGTAATGCATTGAAGTTGCTGATAGTAGATTCAGTTTTGTTTTTTCAAATTTCAGTGAATTTTTCTGTACAGTCAACACCTTATGTCTACAATGCCAAACTAAGAATATATATTTTCATGTCTTTTTAAAATGTTGGGTACTATTTATCCCGTTCTTTTAGAGGTCTGCCATCATTAATTAACTGATATATTTTGTTATAGAAAAGAAAATTGCCTTATAACCAACCGTTTCTCTGACTAATTATTTTTACTCATCTAGATAAGATGGAAATACGGCTTCATCCACAGCCTATTGTAACAGCTGACCAAACAGCTGTTTCATGGCCTACTTTTAATTTCTTCTCCAGTTTGCATTCAAATTCTATGATAGATTTTAGTGTACTTAGGAGAGCTGTGAGATAAGGTGATTGAGACTGGCCCTTTTATGCTATGCTAGTCAGTAACAATCAAACAACCCTTGTTAAGCACAAATGATAAGCTCACATTAAGGTGTGCATTAAAATACATTTTTCCCATTTCATCAAATGTGTTTTCCTATTGTTGCTGTTTCTGTGGCAAACAAAACTAAGTTGGCTCCTTTCTTCATTGTTTTGTTACTTTGTTTATTCAATAATAAGCCTTTATTGAGTGCACCATTTAGTAAACACTGGACTAGTGTAAAGAGATATGGATGGGCAATACTTTTAACATGTATATTAAGCAGGAAAAGGAAAAGACAGAGGTGAAGTTACTGAAGGACAGTGTGTTCAGAGAAAGATGTTTATGTAGTTTAAAAGAGACATTAGGGGTGTGGACAGCAGCTTTACTTCAAAGGCTCAGATACACTCGAGGAAAACTTGTCTATATTTATTCAAGAGATCATCACCAAATCCAAATAGCACCCTCTCAAATATCCCTTTAAGTGGCTGAAATGTAAATCTATACTTTAACATACTTGGAGCATTGAAATTTTAGTTTATTCTTTGACTTTAAGATCCATACAGTGTGGGCTGAGATTTTGGAAGCTACTGGCCCACAGTTGAAAATTTCTCTAGTAATTGCCCGTGGGTGGAGGAAATGGACTCATGCACGAGTGTTGCCCTTTCCTGAAGCCACCCTACAACCAATGTGGTGGCATAAAGGCCTGGAATCCTTGCCTCAATCCAGGGGACTTTAATCAAATTCAGAGCTGCTCTTTGATTTTCCCATTGTGACTGTGTCTCAGTTGAATTCCTCCCTCAGCAAAATGCCTCCCTTCTTTGCACATGTTGAGCTTTGACAAGGCTTTACATACAAACTTCTCTCTGAGGCCGTTTGCCAGAGTCACTGATCTAGACAGATAATGGTTGAGCAGCATTCTTGATCTACATGTCATGAGATATTCTTATCATGTGGTTGATTCAGCCAGTTTGAAAGTACAGGCCATCAAAGGATGAGCCTTTGCTATCATAAGCGAAAGAATCTAATAGGGCTCAGGGTTGTTGCATAGTTCAATTCTTCAAAGGATGACCTCTCTTTGGTCCTGTAGAATTCCCAGAGCAAGATGAGATGTGGAGGCTGGTCCCTATACCAGCTCAAATGAGTTTGGAGAATCTGCTTCTCTCAGCATTTTAGTTTTTTGTGAGCTGGTTTAAAGTAGAGAATCAGGGCCTTTGACATGGAAATGGTACAAATATGGATTTCTTCACTTATTAGAGAAATCTATGGTAATGCAGTTAAGAAATAATGAAACATGCAACTATAATTTGTGATGGCTAGATATATGGGACCAAAGTCTGTTTGTGTGTCATGGACCATAATATTGGACCTAACTGATTCTTGCTTCCTGAGAAATAGTACTGTTGGTACATATCTCTAGTTCTTCCCCTTATCCTACCATCATTTTCATGAAGCATACTATAAGACTTCCAACAGGAGCTGAAGATACTGACTATAAAATGGATCATAGAATGAGAAGGAAGAAAATTATGATGTGAAGGAGGTAGCTGGTTGTCAGGTTCAGGTGGCAGGACTAAAAGATTAGAAGTCTTCAGTTGAAGGATGTTTATCTTTGAGGAATTTGAGCAAGTGAACAAGAAGTATGGAAAATCATGACTGATACTGTAGGGTTACCATAGGTAACCTTTTGATTTTATCCTTTTGAAAACGACTGTAACATTGGCAGGCAGAGGGTGGGGTGGTGTTTGGGATTGAACCTGGGACCTCATATATGTTCTACCACTGTGCTAACCCTCAGCCCTATATAACATTTTGAATCAACATGCACTGAGACTGAGACATAGCCCTCTGCTTGATTCAACAAATAATTTAAGAGCCAGGAAAACAGTATCCAATATAATAATAATAATAATAATAATAATAATAATAATAATAATAATAATAAACAACTATTAGTTTTACAGCTGGGCAAGGGAAACAGCCATCCAGTTGTATGTTCAGAGATGACTGATAGACCTCTCCGTGAGATGCAGAAATACAGCAATCATTATCTTTGATTTTAGAATTTTCTAAGTAGAGGTGTGGGTTTAAGTTACCCACAGTCAGTGGGAAGAATAAGTCCTCTGTTGGTGACACTGTGTAGGTGATGAACAGTAAAATGGACAGAGGACCCAAAGAAGCTACTCAGGACTCTGAAGTGTGGAGCAGCTTGGTGACAAGGACTTTACCTACTAGCTCATCACCCTGAAGATGGTTAGAAAAAAAACATGATTACAGTTCACCATTGGAAAGAGTACTTTGTTCAGTTCCTTAGCAAATTGTATGTGCATGCATGCATGCATGCATACTGCGTACTTCTGAGAGACATATATATATATATATATATATATATATATATATATATATATATATATATATATAGAGAGAGAGAGAGAGAGAGAGAGAGAGGAAGAGAGAGAAAGAGAGAGAGACAGAGACAGAGAGAGACAAAGAGAGACAGAGACAGAGACAGAGACAGAGAAAGAAAGACTTTTCCATGCCTCACAAAATGCAACATCCCGGAGCTTGACGATTAACATTATACTGTCTAGCACTTTGAAGATTCTGCTCTCAAATTGAAAAAAAAAAAATTGAGACTTTGTTGTTTATGGAAGTGTCTATAAAAGGAAATTGCGGAGTACTTTTTGATCTCGTGGCTCAGGCTCTTCTATTTATTCTCCACCCAGCTCTTTGGTAGCAGTATGCTGTTCTGTCTATCTGTCATTGTTCTTTCATTTAGAAAACATTAGCTGAATGCCATCTTCATGATAGATGCTAGGAATAAACAACCAGGAAACAGTTCCAGCTCAACACCTCTTTTTGTGTCTTTCTGTCTGTGTCTGTCTGTGTCTTTGTCTCTCTATCTCTTGCACACACACACACACACACACACACACAAACACACACAAAATCCTGTGAAATCCTGTTTTTGTGCATGCACAGAAATATTCTTTTCAAATAGAAGAAGCTTCTTGACTCCATGAAAGAACTTACATCTGGATAAAGAACGAAGGCTGAAAATAACTTTGGTTTGAGAATCCAAGTTCGCTGTCCTTTGCTTGCTTATTTTTCTAAACTCACCATGGTATGGTATTGTCAGCCTTAAGTGAGGAAAAACAGATTATCACAAAAGTGGCTTTTGTGTTATCAGAAAGTGGCTGTACACAAGCGCGGTCAGCAGCTGATGGAGATCCTGTGGTCTTAATTGATGCACTGCCTGTATTCTGTTTTTCTCTCCTCATTCTCCAATTTAATGAAGAATGTATTCAAGGGGAAAGTGAGTTTGGTGGACCTCAGTGAGCCTGCCAGCCTGCTACACTGAACTTCTATTGGACATGTCTGTGAAATAAGGGAAAGCACAAAGCTGTTGTGATGCTAGGTGGTAAGTCAAGGAGCAGCAATTTGTCTGCACACAAAAAAAAATCACTTGGACCTTGTGCTTTCCTTATTTCGTGGTCTCGGTTTCTGAGGAGAAAATAATGAAACGCTGCTAAAACTCCTAAAGCCCTTCATTTTTCGGCTATTGTGCTCTTTAGAGGATATATTTCAGCCACATAATATCTTTTAAATCTGGCTTCCTTTGCTAAACATGAATTCCTTTGAATGGGGTTTGTAGGCTTAAGATTTTTTGAGAGTAAATTTTAAAAAGTCTTTAAAATGAAAAGCACTGGTGAATTTTAAGTTTCCAGTGAATACATGTATGCTTTAAGATGTTTCAGTACCTTTTTATAGAAAAATGAAAAAAAATATTGACTCTTAGACTTTAAACTGGTCTTCACACTAATGTACTTTAATACACAAAATTATAGCACTTTTCCCCAACATTTTAAAAAACAAGGGAGATAAAGACCTAAATGGCATTGACAAATGATATTTGCAGGTAATTTTTAAAGTGATAGTTTATTTAAACTTGCTGTTAAAAATAATCACAGCTTCATGTGACTAATAAGCCCGGTGCATGTGCAGAATGTAATAACAATGGTGTCTGTGTGACATTTCTAAGGGACACATATGGTATTTGTGTACATAAGAAAAGCAATATTAATTTTATTCCTGAAAAAATACATTTTTTCTAGATAGTGGTATTTTTTGATAGCTTGTAAATGAATTGTAGAAAGTAAGAAAGACAAAGGGTGAAAACACAGATTGGGACCATCTAATTACCTCATGAAATTGTCGAGCTGAATATTGATTTCTCTTTCCTTGGTGTCTGAAACCTATGGCCCGTTGCAATACAGGACTATGTGGAGTCAGCTGTATAAGCTGCTATTTAGCTAATGTTATTTTCTAAACTAGTTCCCACAGTCAAAAAAAGAACTTGCAGCTTCATTGTCTATATATTTACTGGGCACTGGGAAAAAAAGCACTTCTTGTCACCTGCACCTCCCCATGATAGCAGTTCTCTGTTTCCTTTTGTAAATCCTAGATACCCCTTCCATCTTTTTTGCAAACTCGCTTTCTTCTCTTGCTATTCCTACTTGCTTTGCTTCTAGAATTTCCTGTTTGGGCATCAAAGTATGTAGTACAGTGGCCTCACATTGGTATAAACCACTGCCATCCATCTCCAGACCTCTTTTATCTTTTCAAGCAGAAAGTCTACCTATTAAACACAAACTTCCTATTATTTCCCCCAAACAGACCCCTTACAACCATTATTGTACTTTTGATCTCTATGAATCTGACTATTCTAGGTCCTCATTATGAGTGGAATTATGCAGTATTTGTTTCTTAGTGTCTGGTTGCTGTTGTTGTTGTTGTTGGTTTTTTACTTCAAAGCTCATCCATCTAATCCATTCTAACACTGAATAAGAAAAATTTGTTTTTAATATTAAAATAAACAAAAGACCCTTTTAAGTTATAGAAGCTACTTCTTGTCAGAAGAGAAGCAAAGGAAATCCTTCAAGATAAAGCTAATTACGTTACCTCTTGGCCCTTCCCCCTTCCCAATGTACCTGAGCAGCCCATGTTAGCAGTGTAGCATGCATCCTCCACACCTTTTCTATTCTTTGCCTGTGTAGTTATGTTGTCTACTTCAAGTCTTTGGATAATATGGTTGTTCTCCTATGTAGAATCCTTTCCTAACTTTTTTCTCATTCAACTCAAACTCAGATACCTTTTGATCATCTTTCTGAATTTATTTTAAAGTGCACTTTGGGAATCTTTTTACCTGACAGTCCTGTGAAAATTATATGGTGTCCCCAAAGTCCTAACTTCTTGGGACACCTTGTTCCATGTTTTTTTGTCTTTTCTACTGTAATTTTCACTAGGAAGTACAGTGTGATACCTGGTGCATAGCAGGTTCCCAGTATCAATTGTCTCATTGCATCTTTTATTTCCTGTGTCCTGGGCATGTAACCAAGAGTCTGTGCATGTTAGACAAATGTTCTATCACTGAGCTAAATCATGAGACTTTTTGAATGTCTTTTATAGATAAAATTTAGAACTTTGGTCTTTGAATTACATTTGAAATTTTTATGTGTTGCCTTTCGTTTCTGAGCTACTTTAATATATTATAGTTATTAAAGATTAAAGAGTGTCTTTTAGGTTACAGTTGTTTTGCAACCACCCTAGGGGCTAAGAAGATTATATTTATAATTAAGCAAATGTACTCATTTCCTTGGGTATTTTTGTCCCATTTTTAAAAACATGGCCATTCTCAGCAATTGATGACAGCTATGGCTCCAATTTGCCATAATACAAAACTCAACATCTTATTTGTATTTCTCAAAATGACAGGGATCCAAAAATTGAAAGTTTTCAGCAAAACCTAAGCAGATTTGATGTGTCTTGTTTATAGAAGATATGAGTGTACAGGTGAGGTCATGATGGCTGTCTCGGGTCTTGATGAGGCGATTTTATATTAGGTATCTGCTTACTATGTTCACTCGCAAATCTGAAATGCAGTGGTGAAATGCATTTGGCCCAAAGGTTGTCTACTAGGGAAGAAATGTATATTCTGTACTAAAAAGATGATATATCATGATATATATATATGATACCAAGTCTTATAATGGTTCTGTGCCCACTAATCCTTGGCTGATTCTGGCACCTTCCATACATTAGTCTGCCAGCTCCCTTGAAACCATCCATGATGTTTTGTTGGGCTTTGGGTGCTGCTGTTTCATACACTACACTAGGAACTGCTAAGTCTAAGGTCCCAGAATTATCTGGATAGGACCCTCTGGGACAGATAGTAACTCCAGAGATTCTGGTACCAAAGCTACCACATTTCTTGTGCAGGCTAGTTAGTACACTCAGTCATTTAAAAAATCTATTTTGCAGTTCCTCTGGTGATTTATGAAAGCTCACAGTACTCAATGTTAACAGAAACAAACAGAGTCTAATTTTGAGATATCTCTCTCTCTCTCTCTCTCTCTCTCTCTCTCTCTCTCTCTCTCTCTCTCTCTCTCTCTCTCTCTCTTAGTTTAACCCAACATCACAGAGCTATTTCATTAGGCACTTGATGAACTATCATTTTATATGTTTTTGGTAAGGGAAGTTGCAAATACTATTTGAAAAGAGAAAAAAGATGAACATAAATCTTGGTTTGGGTTCTCCTACAAGCAGACCATGTGAGAAGGACCTGAGAGCCAGCCATTTATTTGTGAGGTGAGCCCAACTGTACCAATAAAAAAAATGAGGCATGGAATAATGGTACAGCAAGTGTATTTTCAAGCCTGGAGCTCAATCCTGTTTGGGAGCTGGGAAGACTTCAGTTATCCCCACTGAAGTATTGGGGAACTTCATGATTCAATGGGTTCACCAGTACATATAGTTACCACGTTAGCCCCTAAAGAGTGAATTACAGAGGTTCTAGGAGCAATGGTTGCTTGTAAAAGCGAATAATGAGGTGATAAGAATTGGCAAAACCCACTGTCACATCTTCATTAAACTCTCCAAATGGCTATTAGAGATGCTCAGAGAGCTGTGGCAAGGATAGAGTTCAACACCAGTTTGAGCCACACAGTAAGTTATGGGCCAGCCTGCAACCTGGGACCATATTCATAAATAAAATAACTAACACCAAACCAAAAATCCGTCCTTGGATAACCTAAAAAATTAATGATAATAAAAATCAACTGCATTAAGTTCCAAAGATTCATCTTTGTATTTTGCAATAATAGTTTTGCTGATGTGTCATTCATATGACATACAATTCACTCATCTAAAGCACCAAAGCCATTGGTTTTTAAAACATGCTTCACAGGACTGTGTGATGGTTGCAACCAATGTGATTTTTTTAAACATTTTTTGTCTCTCCCAGAAGGAAAGAAAGATATTAGAAGTCATTTCTTCAACCTCTTGCCCACCACTGCTACCCCCATCATAGCGGGCTAATTTCGTGTTTCAATAGATTTGCCTATGCTGGACATTACATATGGATGAAAAAATTTATTGCACAGTCTTCTGTGGCTGGATTTGTCCTCCTTGGTGTAATATTTCCAAGGTTCATCCATGTTTCAGTCTGTAATCTCTTTAAGGATGACTAATGTTCTATAGCATAACTAACCCATAATTTCTTTATTCATTAGTTGATGCACATCTGAGACCTTTCTACTTTCTGGCTACTAGAGTATTTCCATGAACATTCATTCACAATGGGTGAATATATTTTTGGATGGACATGTTTTCATTTATGTTGGATATGTTCCTAGGATGAATTTCAAGGTCATTTGAAAACTTTATATTTAAACTTTTGCTGGGCATCTTTCTAAGATTAAAACTGTGATCCGCAATGGTTTACCAGGTACCTTAGAGTTGCAGGTGCAAAAATAGAAAGTAATTTGTATCAACGGTCTTCCAGAAAATGGGTTGAGGTGCCTGGGTTACTGGTCTCTGTTTTTTCTGTATGTTTTTCTTAGATGATTAGGGCCAAAGGAGATTCACTAGGTAAAACTCTTAGGCAACTTTACTTGTTCAGGCAGCTTTCTCAAAGCTAAATAGACACATAGTTTCCATAAACCATACCAACCCACACCACTCCTGTCCTTTTAAATCTGACTCTGGGACATCCTGAGTTGTTTGTTTGTTTGTTTGTTTGTTTGTTTTTTATACTTTATTTACATTTCCAATGTTTCCCCCTTTTTAGGTCTCCTTTCTGGAAACCACCTATCCCCTCCCCCTCACCCACCTCTATGAGGGAATTCCACCTCCCACCCTCCCGCCCACCCACTCCCATATTCCCACCTTGACATTCCCCTTTACTGGGGCCTCTCCTCCCCCTGATGGCCAACAAGGCCCTCCTCTGCCACATATGTGGTCCGAACCATGGGTCCCTTGATGTGTATTCTTTGGTTGATGGTCCAGCCTCCAGGAGGACCAGGGGGGTCAGACCCTCCATGGGGCTGCAGACTCCCTCAACTCTTTCAGTCCCTTCTCCAACTCCTCCATCTGGGACCTCACTCTCAGTCCAGCAGTTACTGTAAAGTGAAACTTGGGTATTCCAAACGTTTGGGTTAATATCCACTTATCAGTGAGTACATACCATGTTCATTCTTTTGTGACTGAGTTACCTCGCTCAGGATGATATTTTCAAGTTCCATCCATTTGCCTGAAAATTTCATGAAATCATTGCTTTTAATAGCTGAGTAGTACTCCATTGTGTAGATGTATCACATTTTCTGTATCCATTCCAGCTTCTGGCTATTATAAATATGGCTGCTATGAACATAGTGGAGCATGTGTCCTTATTACATGTTGGAGCATCTTCTGGGTATATGCCCAGGAGTGGTATAGCTGGGTCCTCAGGTAGTATTATGTCCATTTTTCTGAGGGTCCACCAAACTGATTTCCAGAGTGGTTGTACCAGCTTGCAATCCCACCAACAGTGGAGGAGTGTTCCTCTTTCT
>CM052722.1:3302659-3325577 GCA_028551405.1 Uromys caudimaculatus
TTGAGAATTCTCTATTTAGCTCTGTTCCCCATTTTTTTGATGGGGTTATTTGGTTTTCTGGAGTCTAACTTCTTGAGTTCTTTGTATATGTTGGATATTAGCCCTCTATTGGACGTAGGACTGGTAAAGATCTTTTCCCAATCTGTTGGTTGCTGTTTTGTCCTCTTGACAGTGTCCTTTGCCTTAGAGAAGCTTTGCAATTTCATGAGGTCCCATTTTCCTAATCATCAAATTTAAAACTCCATCGTGTAGTTAAGCCCAAAGTCCAAATATAATCACACATTGGGGAAGGGAAACCCATTCATCAAAGCATTGTTTATCCATCTATTGTCTGAGGAGCTTATTTGCTACATCATGCCAAGGGAAATAATAGTGAAACAAGGTAACTTTCCAGAAATAAAATGCAAACTAAATAGAAAATGGACACACCTTAGTTTTCCATTCATCAATGACATTCACAACACCATTGAAGGTAAAACAATAACCATTAAAAGTGATTGTTCGTAACAACAAATCTAAGGTACATATTTTATGTCTATTGGTATAGTTGTGTGTATATTTTAATATCTACAAAGTAAATAGAATAACTCAACACTCACATGAACACCAGTTTTAAATGTTCACATTTGCAAGCATATTTAAGTGTATGCCTAGAAATGCACAGAATGCATATATTTACATGAATAAATATTATATTTTCTGTTTTAGTATTTTTATTTTATACACGGTGAAAGTGTTTTTCTGATTGTATATATGATCTTGGTGTCCTCAGAGACCAGAAGAGGACAATAAATAGATCTTCCATAACTGGAATTAGAGGCACGGTTGTTAGTTGTCATGTGGAAGATAGGAACCAAACCATGTTCTCTGCCAGAGCAGAACACACTCTTAACTACTGAACCACCTCCCTAGCTCCCATATTAGATGTTATATTTAGCATACAGTAAACACTTTTCTTAGACACAGCTTTCATGTGAATAGTGAGGCATTTCTGTTAGACCCTGAGCCTAGAGTTACAGATAATTATGCCAAGTTCAATCCCTTAACTGGTGAATAATACATTATATTCTTCGATTTAGAAAACACAATAAAAACAGCGCTATTAGATTCCAAAGTTTACAGTATAATCTAAAAGAGACACATTGGTGGTACTAAACAAAAAGCAATTAAGGGAAACGACTTTCTGGCCTTGAAAAACTAATATGCATCTCTTTCTCCATTCCCTCACTGAAGTACATTTCGTAGAATATCAAGTAGTTGAATGTATTGTAATTGAAATTGATATACACTTGACCTCTGGGAAAGAATTACTTTCAGTGTACTTGCTTCCTTTTGCCTGAAAATATGAAAGGTTATTATAAAGGATGGTAGTCTGTGACTTAGAAAGAAATTTTACAATTATGTGTCTCTAAATGATTAATTTAGGTTTCTAAAATGTATAAATTTATAAAAGTTAATTAGTTATATAAAGAATCCTGCTTAAATTCTAGTAAATAAAATTGTTCACATGGGCCGGGCAGTGGTGGCGCACGCCTTTAGTCCCAGCACTTGGGAGGCAGAGGCAGGCAGATTTCTGAGTTCGAGGCCAGCCTGGTCTACAGAGTGAGTTCCAGGACAGC
Organism: Uromys caudimaculatus; assembly: GCA_028551405.1. Classification (NCBI taxonomy): domain Eukaryota; kingdom Metazoa; phylum Chordata; class Mammalia; order Rodentia; family Muridae; genus Uromys; species Uromys caudimaculatus. The sequence goes on from CM052722.1 coordinate 3,304,279, forward strand.
CAGGGCTACACAGAGAAACCCTGTCTCAAAAAAACCAAAAAAAACCCAAAAAACAACAACAAAAAAATTATTCACGTGGTATCATGACTAATGAGAGCTAAGGGAACTGATGATTTGTGTGTGGAGCTCGAGATGGAGCCCAAGAACTTACTTATCCTAAGTCAATGCTCTTCTGCTGAGCCCCAGCCCCAGCTTCTTGATGAATTATTTTTATGTGTTCATGTTAAATTCTTGCCACTCGAAAACAACTAAATAGACACATTTGGGTATATTTTCTTCTAGTCTTCGTACATCTGTTTGCTTTGGCTCAGTGTGTGTGTGTGTGTGTGTGTGTGTGTGTGTGTGTGTGTGTGTGTGTGTGTGTGTGATATGCTTATATTTATTTTAGACACAGTTTTGTATTTTCCAGTTAGTAAAAACTAAGCATATTCTACATTATGATAATCATTACAAGTATAATATAAAAAACATCAAAGCTTGCCATGGCTTAATTACCTAGTACTAAGCTGTAGATCATTATGTATTATTTGTGTGTGTTTCTATTATAAGTGACACCATACTAAAGATATGTAAGAATAATTACTTTTTCTATATTTGGAAGTCTTTCCTTAAATATTGAATCATGAAGTAATTATGTCTGGTTTTAAAATACAGGGAGTTTAAGGCTTTTGACACATCCTGCCAAATTGCTTTTCCAAGTGCTTTCCCAGTTACTCTTCTGGCTTGTTTTGTTTCACTCTTGGGAGCTTTTAATATCATCTTTTTAAAATATCTTTCTCAAAATGAGAATGAAAGTGATATTCATAAAGCAAGAGGTAAAACTGGTTGTTTTTCATTTTTAATTACTAGAAAACTCAAATTTTTTCTGGGGTTTATAAATAATTCAATTGTATTTTCTGGGAGAATGAGTTTTATTATTTTTCCCCTTCTTCACTTGCATGCAATTGGATCATGGGATAGAATCCATCCTTCATTTTGAATAAAGCAGCCTTTACTTATCTTTATGTGCTGACAGGTAACTAATATTCAAATTGCCTTAGTCAAGCCTCTGAGTGTCTCTCTCAACTTGCCAGAGCCCCTAATCCCTTTCAATGCACACACTGGCGTCTGTGAAGCTTCTGACCACTGATGGTGTATTACTTTCATACCCAGGTGTGTGAACAATAGACACAGGGTGATGCATGATACTGCAATTAAAATGCCTTAATCTTATAAGTAGGATTCCTTGAGTTGTTTTTGTGTAGTAGCGTTATATGCATAATTTATATTGCAAATTCTACTACTTTCATAAAATTTTGAGGGAAACACCATGGTTTCAAAATCCCCTCTAGGGCTAGAGATGAGTCAGTAATTGAGCTTTTGCCTGAGTCCTACCCCTAACGATGCAGAAAAACAAACAAACAAACAAACAAACAAAAAACCTCAAAACCTGACCTTACTAACCTGATTTCCAAATCAGTGCCTATTTGCTGCCAAACCATCACATGTGAAAATTGGTATTTATTGATTTTGTATTATGTCAAAGGCAAAGGAACTGGGGAATCATGGGATGCAACTGATATAGTAAGACAGTGAGCCAAGAATATACATAGTAATGAAGCCCCACAAAGATACACAGAGCATCCTGAAATAAAGTCTCCTGGAGTTAAACAGAAACCCAGAGAGACAAGAGTAAAAGGAAAAAATAACACCACAGCATCATGCCTGAATTTAAGGTTTTCTTTCCACTGCTTTAAATACTGTTTTTTTTTTTTTTGTTCTGTTTTTGTTTTTGTTGTTTTTGCAATTCTGGGTGTTAGTGGCGATGCCACTATTTTCAGTTGTCAAAAGACTTGTTTCTTCATCCAGGAAGGATTTGTCAAGGATTGAAGGCTCCTGAGATCTAAATTATGTCTCCCCTTCAACAAGGTAGAATGAGGCTGGCCTCCCATTTGACGTGGCTTCACGTCAACTTACAGTGCTAACTGATATGACAGTTTACAACTATGCTCAGAGCTTTGGAGTGTAAAGAGTTGGTTTAAAGGAGTTAAAAACACAAGTGCATGCAGATATTTGTTTCTGTCCCTTGAACATTCAAAGGCTCTTCTCATCCTAGAACTGTTTGCAATAATTGTTCCAATCTGATGTAACACGCTTACCCTTGATGTCATGTGTTGCCAATAAAGACATATCTCACCTCTAAAGGAAGTCTCATCCTCTGACTCTGTTCCAGAACCTCACTGTTTTATCTTTTATGGATTGTTTATCTCTGGCAGTAATTTGCTGTCAGGCATTTATTTAGTTATGTGGTTATTAACTAAGCAATTAGCTAACTAATTAATTATCATTTGTGTGAATCTGTGGTGTTTGTACATGTTCAGGTGGTCGTGTTTGAATGTATACGCGCATGTGTTTGGAATTGAGAGATTGATGCCCAAGGTGTTCCTTAGAGATACTCCATTTAATTAGTTTTAGAGTTTCCCCCCTTTTTTCTTATTTTGGGGTGTTGTTTTTTTAAATGTTCATGTATCTATGCTTCTATGAAGGCATCTATGTATGGGGGGGGTAACTCCAGTTTGAGCAACTTTGATACCTGTTCTGGCCTCTGTGGGTATTGTGCCCACATGGCACACACTCACAGACACATATGCAAACACATACACATTTTAAAGTAAGTCTTTTAAATCAATATTTTATTAATTTTTGAAGGACTATTGATTGTATTCATCCCCACTTCTTCCCTAATTCCTCTCGGAGCCAATCCTACCTCCTACCACTAACAGCCCGACTGCAATGTCGAATCCTCTGTTTCAGAGACAGGGTCTGTGGATAATAGCCCTGGCTATCCTGGAATTCACTCTGCAGACCAAGCTGCTCTCTAACTCATAGATATCTGCCGCCTCTGTCTCCAGAGTGCTTGGATTAAAGACATGTACCAAAATGCCTATCCTCCTCTATTTAAAGCTAAAAGCAAACTTTAAAAAAACATTTTTTTAATCTTTGGAGATGACTCAGTGATTAACGTACTTGCTATATAAACTTGAGGAGTTCAGTTTGAATCCCTTGAGATCATGTCAAGCAGAACATGATAGGTTGCATATGCAATCCCAGAGCTCCTTCTACAAGATGGGAGCCAGAGATAGGGGAATTCCCAGATTCTTGCAGGCCAACTCACTGAATTATACAGCAGTAAACAACAAAGCCATACTATCTCAAATAAGATGGAAGGCAAGCACCAACTGCTAAGGTTGTCTTCTGACCTCTGCATGCATGCCTTGGCATGTGCATACCTGCACACACATAAAACACATACTCACATATACAAACACACATACATATATGTATACACACATGCACGCACACACATAAAGGCACATCATATGCACAAAAAAATTAACAATAAAAAGAAGACATTTGAAGAAGAAAATTGGGGGCTGAAATTTTTTCAAGACATTTGTGATGTTGCACTTAATGTCATACTAATATTAATACAAGTTGTGTGAGTTGTAAGATTTTGAGTAAAAATATATTCTGATGGGTCTAATTAGAGTAAGTTCTTTTGCAAAATAAACCACTCTGCATCTTTCCCAACTCAACTAATTGACTGTCCAGTCCATGATATATATGAGCTGTTTGTTTTTCAATAGGTTCAGAAGAAGGTAGTTTGAGACTTAGTTATTGAGTTTACTGCAGACCATTGTATTGGCAAGGGTTTGGGACCATGTCTCAGAATAGCATCTAAATTTTCTGTGTGCATTTAGGTTTGTTTTGAATTTTGGACAAGCAGCTGTTCTAACATGAATAGGAAGCTGTATCCCAGCTCCAGACACCCCTTTCATTAATTTATCCAGATGGTCATAGATGCCTTTCCCTAGATCTTTGCAGAAGTGTTCATTTTTGTCCTTCTTCTGATACTGTCCTGACAACTGAGTGTCAGAATTAACTTTTTAAATAAAGCATACTGGTCTCGACAAAAGAAAAAGTCAAACGTAATAAAAGCCTAAGTAATATCATCTGTGTTCCTTTTGAGGCCTTGTCTTCACAAACATTTGCAGCTTGTTTTGGCTTTCTGTTAAGTCTTTTATCAAACCATCAGCTAGAAAGGTTTCATCCTATCTCTAGTCCAGTGGTGTGAAATAACAGGAAATGCCTTTTTCCAAAAATAATTTTAGGGAAAAGTTTGATATTTTAGATCTTTCCAAAATATTCCCATGGATTTAGATACATAGTGCTTCAGCAAGCCTTCCTTTGGCACCAATCTCCTTCTTGTGGGTAAAATACTCACTACTGGAGAAATATAGTGATCCAGAGACTTGGCTAGATGCTGAGTGCAAAATTAGGACTTGTGAACGGCCAGATGAGGTATATTTGGGAAGTGAGGTTAAAACAGAGAACAGAGTGGGGTATGAAGAGAACCCCAGGGAAGTGATTCAGTATCCCCAGATTTTGGAGTAGGGAGTAGGAGAAAAGGTGAGAGAGAGGGCATGACACAGCGTCTGCTTGCCTACCAAGCGTGAAAACCCAGCTTTCATTCATGCACTGCAATGGAGCCAAGAGGTGAGAGAACTTGACAGGGGCTGAGTGCAATGGGCTAAGAGTTATCAGGAAAGACTCAGTGATGAACCCTAGGTTTTAGGTTTGACCTCCTTGGCAGATGACTGAGCCTCTGTAAGAAGTGAGGAAAATCAGAGAATAACGGATGTGATTTGATTCTTCACTGCTTTCAGGGTGCTGAATTGTCCTTAACTTGTGGCTCCACAAGGAGCTGTGTGAGAGGACAGGAAAAACCATCGTCTCTGAGGCCATGTAGAGAGCTGATTAGAATTAGAAGGATGCAGGAGAAATCATTTCCTCTGGTGCAGTCACATCTCTAATAATGTCATGAGGCTCAGGTGACAACATAGAGCAAAACTGCCAAAGCAGCAAGCAGGAGGCCAAGGCTCTCACATGTTGGGGCAGCCTGATCAAGTGCCAAAGCACTCATCCAGCCAGAGTGCTCTTGTTGAGGCCACAGCTTCTTCATCTCAGCCCGTTTTCCTGGCTGTTGTTTCACTCCTGCATTGTTCACATTTTACCTGCTCTGCCCTGCTCCTCCTGGGGCCTTTGTGTTTTCCAAACCTTGACTTGGAATGCAAACTGAAGGAGCAGATCTTGCTACAATTTTCAATACAATAACTTTGATGCAAGGCCCAACAGTTGATTTGCTGGCTTGTACTTAGGAGATGAGAGAACTGATACAGAAGTAGTTTGCAAAGCATTGGGATTGGGGAAGGAAACAAGTCTTTGCAGCAGGCAAAGATGCTTCCTTTCTCAAGAAGGCTGAGACCAAAATGAGGCAGCAAATCACTTCTGAGAAGTATCTTTAGGCTGTCAGCCTTGCTCAACTATGATTTTATAACAAGATAGCTCAGAGTGGGGAATGTTGAAGGACAGAGTAGGGCTTTCTAGTCAGTGTTGACAGTTAATGCTGGTGACAGAAAAGGCAGTATAGCCACTGATCTAAGACACAAGCTCTTGAGCATGTATATTGCTCATAGCTGTAGCGTGTGCATACATTTTTGCATACATGTGTGTGCATATGTACACACTAGTGTGCTAGATACTAAGCATGCAACTATGCACTTTACATAATTCAAGCTCTAGACATTGTGGTATTTTCTTTTGTGTTTTTCTGAGATAGGGTCTATCTCTATAGCTGAGGCTGTTTACAACTCAGTATGTAGCCCAGGTCAGCCTCAGATTCACAGTCTGCCTGCCTCTGCCTGCCAGTTGCTACCATTGCAATTATGTGTCACCATACCTGTTTTGACTATACTGTGTTAATATGAGTCAATTTAGATTTTTTATAGGAGAAGGTCAGTGAAACAGTTGAGCAGGTAAAGGTGCTTCCTGCCAAAGTGGAAGACAAGACTTTAATTTTTAAAAAACCACACAATGGAAGATAAGAACTGATTCCTGGAAGTTGCACACACACCAAAAAAATGTAAAAAAAAAATCTCATTAAACAAAGAAGAACCTGAACCAGTGAGGTGTCTCACGGGATAGAGGCACTTGTCACTGAACACGACTACCTGAGGTCAATCCCAGGGACCCACATGGTAAAGGAGGTGAGATTGTTCTTTGACTTCCACACATATGCTGTAGAAAGTACATGCCCATAAACTATACTAAATAAGTAGATGAATGGAAAACATAATTTTTTTTAAAAGAACAAACTGTTTGGTGTGTGATTACTGGAACCAGTGTTTTAATGTGAGAATGGATTCTTCTACTTCTTTTGATTTCTGTCTGAAAGTGATTGTTAAGGTATTTAAAGGTCAGACTTGTCCATGGCTGTTTCTTTCTTTCTATTTATTCATTTATTTATTATTCTTTTTTATTGGTTATTTTATTTATTTACATTTCAAATGTTATTCCCCTTTCCAGTTTCCTCTCCACAAGCCCCCTAATCCCCTCCTCCCTCCCCCACCTCTATGAGGGTGCTCCCCCACTCACCTACCCACTCTTGCCTCAGTGCCCTTGTGTTCCCCTATCATGGGTCATCGAGCCTCCACAGGACTCAGGGGCTCCCCTCCCAGTGATGCCAGATAAGGCAGTCCTCTGCTACATATCCAGCTGGAGCCATGAGTCCCCCCATGTGTACTCTTTGGTTGGAGGTTTAGTCCCTGGGAGCTCTGGGGGGTCTGGTTGGTTGATATTGTTGTTCTTCCTATGGAGTTGCAAACCCCTTCAGCTCCTTCAGTCCTTGCCCTAACTTCCCCGTTGGGGTCCCATGCTCAGTCCAATGGTTGGCTGTGAGCATCCGCCTCTGTGTTTGTCAGGCTCTGGCAGAGCCTCTCAGGAGACAGTTGTACCAGGCTCCTGTCAGTAAGCACTTCTTGGCATCAGCAATAGTGTCAGGGTTTGGTGTCTGCAGATGGGATGGATCTCGAGGTGGGGCAGTCCATGGATGGCCTTTCCTTCAGTCTCTGCTCCACACTTTGTCCCTGTATTTCCTTTTGACAGGAGCAATTCTGGATTAGTATTTTTGAGGTGGGTGGGTGGCCCCATCCCTCAACTGGGGGCCGTGCCTATCCACTGTACATGGTCTCTACAGGTTCTATCTTCCCTTTGTTGGGTAGTCCTCCCTGTTGGGTCCTGGGAACCTCTTGTATCCCTGGAATCTGGGACTTTCTAGTGGCTAACCCCAGGTCCCCCTCCCCCACTGCCATACACCTACTTTCAAATTCCTGACCCTCTTTACTTCTCCCCCATCTCCTCCCATATCTGAACTTCCCCCCTTTGCCCTCCCACCCTTCTGTCCCTCCCAGATCCCTCTCTCCCTCTACTTCCAGAGACTATTCTCTTCCCCGTACTGAGTAGTACTGTAGCATCCACACTTTGGTGTGATCTTCTTTCTTCTTGGGTTTCATATGGTGTGTGAGTTGTATTGTGAGTATTCTGAGCTTCTTTTGGGCTAATATCCACTTATCAGTGAGTACATACCCTGTTCGTTCTTTTGTGACTGAGTTACCTCACTCAGGGTGATATTTTCAAGTTCCATACATTTGCCTGCAAATTTCATTAAATCATTGTTTTTAATAGCTGAGTAGTACTCCATTGTGTAAATGTACCACATTTTCTGTATCCATTCCTCTGTTGAGAGACATCTGGGTTCCTATTCTCAGTCAAGTGAAAACTCTGGAGAGATTTTCATTCCTCAGGGATCCAAAGTATTGGAGCTGGTATGATGGAGCTTCTTGGGTCTAGGTTTGTCATAGCTTTGCTAAAGTACTGAAGGGAGATGAGGTTCTAATGCCAGAGTGTGGTTGGTTTTTGTTTTGTTTTGTTTTGTTTTGTTTTGTTTGTTTTTGGGTGAATTGAACACTTACATAAATATTTTTGAGAATTATATAACTTGAGAGCTGTAGACCCCAGGCACTCTAAAATGCTATAGAATTTGTGTCAAATGTAGAATATGTGTGTGTATAACCTTGGCCATAGCTTATTCCGAAATGTCTAACTTAAGAAGCTGTAATCCTCTCCTAGGAGCTAGACAATTCTCTTATCCTCATTACTGTGTACTGACCTGGTTTGTGTTGAAAGGTAAACATCTTTTTTCATGCCAAACCTTCAGCTTTGTCACTGTGAGTCAGCTGGTATTTTGTCTAACATTGGCACTGTTTAGGCTGATGCTCCATTCTCCACGCCATGCACACCTTCTGAAATGGAAGATTTGCAGGAACTGCCCCTGCTTATCATCCCCTAATCCCCCAATAGTCCTAGAAACACAGGAAATGCCAGCCTAGTTTGGCTAATCAGGACATTCATCTTTGTGATATCCTCAAATAAGAACTATAATCAATGAAATTAACTTAATATACATGATAAGACTGCTTCCAAATAAGGGTACATTTTGTGGTTCTAGGGGAACTAAGGAGGAGAGGTACATGGTATTCAGTGTGCAATGGTGTGCTACCCAAATTTACTCATCTGCGGAACTCGTGGCTCCTCAAGGGTGAGAACATACTTTCCTTTTCCTGAAGATTACAGCAGAGGGCTTTGCCCCAGGCTTTCCAGTGTCCTGGACTCTGTTTTCTGTGGCCTGCCTTTGTTGTCTCGAAAGGCTGGAAAAGAAGAAAGCAGAACCCTTGTGCCTTTTGTTAGAAGGCACTGTATTTCTCACTCCCATATTATCATTTCTCACTTTTTATCTATTCGGCTATACTAAGCGTGCTTCCAGTTCCAAATATAAACTTGCATTATATAAGGATCGGATCACACTCTAAGATGTGTGTACTTGGGCCATTTCATCCCTGGGCTCCTAAAATCAGGCTCAGAGGTCCTCTCTTCATCATCATTGCCTAAGAGATGACTACTGGAGAGAAAGAAAGCTTTATTTGATCTGGAAGGAGACTGATTAATTTCTTCATTACCATCTTCTATTTCTTTGGGGATGTGCTGAATATTTGTATGAGGATCAGGTTATGGGCTATGGTACAAATAGCAGCATTTTCCCAGGAGTCTGTGTTAGACAATTTATCCTAGACCAGAGATGATGAATTCTTTATGACAGCATTGTTTTATCTTGAGGTTGGAACATTTCAGTTTTAGAGCAATTTTATGGTCTTGGAACAAGATCATGAAAATAAACAGGATCTCAGGAATGCAATGTCTAAGAAGGGAGAAAGGAAGAGGAATAAAGAAACATGGAATCACTTATGGCAACAGTGAGAACATTACAGTATACTTGTGATGGCTAATCGTCACTGTTGTCTTGACTGCATTTAGAATTACCTAGGAGACTGGGTGTGTCTATGAGGATATTTCCAAAGAAGATTGACTGAAAGGAGAAAGAACCACTCTGAATTTGTGTATGGGTGATAAAAACGGACTGAAAGAAACAATCAAAGCTAATAGAGCACAGTCAGTCCCATTTCTCCATACTCTAGTCAGTCATGAAGTGAACAGCTCTCTTCTGTCACATGTTCTGCTCAAGAACACAGGCCAAACTACCAGTGACAGGCCTCTCTGAAACCAATAGCCAAAACAAATATTTCTCTTGCCTAAGTTGTTTTTGTTGAGTATTTTCGTCAATGTGACACAAAATTCTCTTCAACTTGGTCTCGGACAGTGCCAGCATTACTAAGTGATCTAATCTTAGGGTCCCACCATCATATTACATGGTTCATCATTGACAGAAGCAATGCTACGTAACACATAACCATACCTGGTAGTTACCCTTTTCCCTGCACTTGTGCTTCTCCTGTTAAGTTTTGTCCTTTTCTAGAGGCAAAACTCAATTTAGACATGAACTCTTCCACAGTGCATAGAGGAAGGCCAATGGTGTGAATAGTCTTTAGATTGTTGGAAGGAAGGAAGGAAGGAAGGAAGGGGGGGAGGGAGGGAGGGGAGAGAAAGGAAGAGCTGTTTTGTTACTGTGGTGCTAGTCATGGAGCCCAGGGCATCCCAAATCCTTGGCAAGTGCTGTCTCACTGAGATACATAACCAAGCAAGGAAGAACATATTTGTCTTAGCAGGAAGTTTTTTGACAAATCTCCTAGCCACAAGATCTAACTGGACCAATTACTTTAGGTATATTTTTCAGACTATATAACAAGAAATTTCTGCTCCTACAAAAATTACTTATATCCTGTGTTCTCCAATATTATAAAGAAATGTTATATAAGAAAATATATAAATAGCAAATATAATTCCTGGTTGCATTGTATATGATACATTAATTTAAGTCTCTGACAAGTACAGCTGAGTAGAAGCAGTTTAACTTTTCCAAAGAATTTCCTTACAACAAAAAAGGTTTAAATAATTATATAGCAAACGTTCATGTGCCTAATGAACTAGATTCTACAATGAATGGTTTTTGCTCCATTTGCATTATGCGTTTTATCTATTCTATCCATTTCTCCATATCTACGTCCGTCTATCAGCCCCTCTTGTCTGTAGATGCATTTTAAAATAAATCATACATACATATATTTCACCCCTAATTATTTTAACACACCTCTCAGTGAACAAAATTGTTGAAATCATCCATTTCCTGTCCTCCAGGGGCACACATATTACATGTTATATTCATATCCATAGATGGCCCTCAAATTTCAAGTTTTACAGAGAAGATGCTTTGGGGTCATGGAAATGCGACCTAATGAGATATCTTGTGTGATCACCATGCTGCCCCCATTTAATTTAATCACCGACTAGAAGGAGCCCAATCTAATCACATCACCCTGTGAAAAATCAGAAAGGCACCAGAAAGTAGGTTATGCAGCCAGAAAGCAGCCCTGCCAAGAGCTTGTGCTGCAGAAGAACAGATTGCCTTCCTTTCTAGGCAGTCCTATTAGGCTTAATTCACAGGCAAAGGACAGCAACTCTCCAGACCCATCAAGATAGAAGGAGAGCCCTGGGACCTTAGTGTAACATTGTTTCTTTCATTAACTCCTATCACACCCAGACTTCTTTTCCCTGCCAATGCTTCTGGGTTTTTTTTTTTTTTTTTTTTTGATACTTTATTTACATTTCCATTGTTTCCCCTTTTCTGGGTCTCCTCTTTGGAAACCCCCTGTCCCCTCCCCATCCCCACCTCTATGAGGGAATTCCACCTCCCACCCACCCACCCACCCATCCCCATGCTTCTGTTTAATTATTTCCTACAATCCTTAATCCCCTCATCTCATGTCCAGTGAAGGACACAGGAAGACCCCTGACCCTCTTCAAGACATTTGTGACAATCACTTACAGCTCTCCAGCAGCATATTCTGCCTTAAAAGTGCTTACAATTCTAAAAATTGTATTGGTAATCCACAGGAAGACTAGTACTAGGGCCACAAAGCTTTTATCTTCAGGCCATCATCAAGAAAACTTCTTTTATGCTTAAAAACAGTGTGAAGGTTGGGAATGCAGCCTAGCATGCAGGAGGCTTTGGGTCCTACCCTCAACACCACTATTCCTATCACCACAATAATAAATAAAGCAAAGGGAGAATTCTTACTTTTTTAAAAGTGATATTGGGTCTTGCAAGCCTCAAACTCAAGATCCTACTGCGTCAGTATCTTGAGTGTTGGGATTGTATGTGCCACCACAGTTAGGGTAAAAAACAAAGAACAACAAAAACCCTACAGTTGTTTTCCAAAGGGTATATTTATTCCTACTCATCCTTACACATCGTTTATCTAATTCTGAAGAAGATTTGAAGCAGGTGAATTGAAATCTATCGACCAGTTTTAAAGATAAATAATTCACACATTCTTGAGAAAGGGAATCTGTTATTCCTGAATGTGCTTCCTTTATGTTTAGGAGCTAGTGTTGAAGTAAAGCAGTAACACATTTTGCCCAGCGTGATTGTGATGCACAAAAGATACTCGGCTGCTTTCAAACAACAAAGGGTAAACACAAATGCTTCCTATGAAGCAAGACTCATTATGATGGCTAACATTTTCTAAAAATGCCATCATTTGCATATCAAATGTGATGAAGAAGCCATTTTTATGGGTTCAGGTATATTCTGAAAGACCTTCAAAGACAATCACGTTCAAGTATCTCGAAGCGGCTGCATCTGGAAACAGGTTTCTATGGCAACTTATGGAAGCTTGATGTCTTTTATCCCTTTCAAGAGTATAAATCACCCATGGCCTAAAGCTTTGATGAAGGTCTCCTTTCTCATACAAACTATTGCTGTTTGATTTTGTGTTGTGTATTTTGTTTGTCTTAGAGAAAAGGGGACCAGGGTTAGTATCCCTCCAAGAAGATTTGGGATCTGTCTTTTATCTGGGAGAGAGGATGTGCTATAGAGAAGATGTGAATAACATCATTCTAGTCTTTGTTTACCAATGGCAAACATATATGTGGTCTACATTGTTTCTTTTTTGCCCCAAATTTTGATGAGTATCTTGCCAGGGAAGAGTCATTGTGAATAAAAGATGAAGAATGGTATGGTCAAAGTTCTTCTCAATGTGCAGTAGTCGAGCTGACTTTGAGTACTTCTTGCTCCAAATATATTTGGATTCTTTTTAAGGAGCATGTCTCAGGACATTCTGATTTTAATTAAAATTCTGCCTACTTCAAGAATGTGTTTCAACAGCAAAAGCCTTTTGTTATGGGAAGGACTGTGGCTAGACCTAGAAACAGGAATATTTCAGATCCAGCTCTGTCTTCTCCCTTCACTAGGTGTATAACTCTCAACAAGTCTCTATTTTGTAATCTGAGAAATGCACACAAAATTTTTTGAAGGTTGAGTATCTGGGAGTGTTAGAAACTGCAGTGCTTTACAAATATGAGGTGATTATTATTATGAATTGGCTTTCTCTTGCTCTTTTGCAAAAGGTCAGGGAACTCTTACCATACTTGATGTGACTAAAGGAAATCAGCTTCAATATATCTAAATATTTTAGTTTCTTATATCATATTAAAATGTTTACTACTATAAGCATACTAAAAGGACACTATTATACCCATTTACTTCTTTTATCAAAAAGTCATTTCTATTAAGAGTTATCTTTGTTTAGGGATATTAAATACAACCATTCAATAAACACATTTAAACACCAACTGTATTCTGTCACAGGAAGAGATAAAGCATAGATAATTAACATCTTATCATCCAGGAAATGAGTTTTCTAAACTCCATGAATACCCTGGTGACACAGGAAAAGGGGTATGGATGCCACCAAACCTGACCCTGTCAATTAAGCCATATTCATCTCTGTGGACTTCATTCACTTCATAAAAGAACAGCTTTTAGAACTTTGCCAGGCAGGAACATGTACTTTTTAGTAATGTACACAAAGGCAAAGACTGAGCTGCCCTGCTACTTAGATGACGGGCAGTGTTAAAGGGAGAGTTCACTGTGTTTCTCCTTTAAATAGTGGGTCCCCTTCAGGATTCGCTTTCTCATGCATGATTGGTAGTCTTGGATTGAACCTCAGGCACACTCCTCAGCAGCTGTGTGCTTCACCTTCTTTCTCCATCTGCCTACCTTACTTGAGTGGAGAAACTGCCTTTCAGTCACCTCTTCAAATGTTATCTGCTTCAGTCATGGCTTCATGTGCATAGTGCCTTTGACATCCAACTTCTTCCTACAACATGTCTTCATGAATCTGGCTCCCAACAGAGGAATTTTTGTTGCTGTTGTTACTCCAGACCTTTTTGGGGTTGGGTATATTTGTGTTAAATAACTAGAGAAACATTCACTTTAGTGACATCAATGAAATCCAGTTCTTTGATCAGAAGGCTGCTTGGTTGTTTCTAGAATTTCCCCATAAAACCATTGCTTTGTCAGAAGTGACAGAGGTGATGAGGGGCCATTTGCATATTACTGCTTTTGTAAGTACTAAGGGGAAACCTATATCATTTGTCAGGGTTACAAGGTTAGAGGTACTTCGAGATACTGTGAATTTCATTGTCTATTTTGCTCAACAAGATTCTCTCACCCTCTCTCCTCTGGGAAATTTAGACTGGGAAAAAGTCTTTATGTAGTGTAGATGCTGTATGTTGCTTCCAAGACAATTATTTTAAAGTATAACGCTTTGTTAAATATCACCATTTAATGTGAGGGGCATGAAACACATTGGAAGAACAAAGAACAAGGTAGAAGGGGCTTCTGATTTTGAGAGTCCCACACTCTTTTGAAGTCTCCCTCAGAATCTAACTCAAGCCATTTTCTACAGCCTCAAACTGGTGGAACAAAGTTGCACACCACTGATTTGTTGGTCTTTACAATGATGTTAGTTTCCAATAATATCTATGATCATTGGTATTAGGAAACCTTTTCCATGTAAACTATTTGGCCATGCAAATGCAGTGATTTTTTTTGTTTGCTTTTAATTTTGGAGACCTGGTCACCCTATGTAGCATAGGGTGGCTTTGAATCTGTGAACCTTTTGCCTCAGCCTTCGGAATGCTGAGATTAAAAAGCCTGTTCCACCAGGACTGGCAAAACAATCTTTCTGTAATTTCATAGCATTGAGTGTAGATTTCTATTATTTGTACCTTAAGGGACTTTGTGGACTGTTTCTGAAAAAACTAAATAACTATTTTTTTTGAAATATTAATTGACCCTGTATATTAAAGACAAGTTTCATTAACTTTGTAAGAGCACACAGTGATGATAAACTTGCTTTTGAATTCTCTTCAAAAGTCAAATATCTGTTAAAAGTAAAACTTTTTTGATGCTTCTTAATTTTTAGATGTAGAGCAGAATGTTTTAAGATAGCCTGCAAGAATTTGGTGTATCAATATTTTAAACTAATTTTTCATTTTTTTCTTTTTTGGACCAAGAATGTGGGCTAAGTGGTGAGGTTTTGGGTTCACCTCTGGTTCTACCATTTACTAATTGTGTAACCTATCTGACTACTGAAAATTAGGATAAGAGTATTTCAAGGCCTTGTGGTGAGGACCAAGTGGACTTTGTGGGGACCATTGTACATGAAACTAAGTAAGTGTTCCCTAGTTTATGGTAGTAACTGGTAATCTAGATTCCTTAAAAATATTGTCACATTGTGTTTACAAGCTGCTTCAGGTTTTGTCAGAGCCAATTATATTGTCTAGTGGTTTTAGGACCAATACTGCTGGTAATTCATGAAAACATCTACAGTAGGATTTATTGAGCATAGACATTCCCAGACTTCTTAGAGAATGTGCAGTATCTCATATCTAGTTAAAGGTTCCATAACCAACATGGAAATTAACACATGAGAAGCAATGCATTTTTGGAGTGAGGAAGCTCTAGAGAGTTAGCTTTTGCTTACTCTATGAGTACTCAACCCCTGTGCCTTTATCATAGCAACACTGTGGTATCTCTTAAA
The DNA here is from genome assembly GCA_028551405.1 of Uromys caudimaculatus. Taxonomy (NCBI): domain Eukaryota; kingdom Metazoa; phylum Chordata; class Mammalia; order Rodentia; family Muridae; genus Uromys; species Uromys caudimaculatus. The sequence continues at coordinate 3,319,557 of CM052722.1, forward strand.
AGTTACTTCTTCTTTACCATCTTAATCACATCCTGACTGGACTCCAGCTGCTACATTTTCTAATTCTCTCCTCCAAAAATTCAGTGATGCCCTAACCCATCACATGTGTGCCAGCTAAATCAGTTTTTGTATTTTTATTTTTCTCTTTTTGTCAGTTGACGTCTAACAGACATTTTGACTGCCCCCCCCCCGCCAAGCACGCTGAATATAAGTTTAAAAAATTGCAAGGAATTTCCAAAAACATACTTATATCTTGCTTAAGAATGTTTTTCGGGTTATTTTCTATTTATAATTATAATGCAATACAGGCAGAAAGGACCATTTAGGCTTCTCATCAGATACTATTGGTTAGCTGTACTCATTAAAAGACAGTAAAGTACCCTTTGTGGAGTCTCATATGTGAGTGTCTGTGAGTAATGCTGTATTTCCTTCCAAATTCTTTTGGTAAAGCCCATGCTTTGTTAAAGCATGCTCCTGAGGTTTATGTGAACTTGCTGATAACAGCTGCTACTATGGTTGCATGTTGTTTCATTTGTTGAACTGATGCTTGATAAGAAAAAGGTGATCAAATTGTCTGCAATTCTAAATTTAAGTAGAAAATAGGTTTTTTTCCTTTTGTGGAGGGAAAACTGGAGTTAAAACTCCAAGAAAACCTTATGTTCCTTAAGCTGGGTCATGGGTGGCTGCTGTGTTACAGGTGTAGCCACTTGCAGTGAGGACTTTGGGACGTTACTCTGCCACCATCTGGAAACCTTGACTCTGCCTCTGGGAACAGGAATGGAGAGATACATTGAGCCAAACAATGACATGTTAAGTCAGCCTCTCTGGGAAAGGGGTTTTCTTTTTGAAAAAGGTTGCCAAATGGGGACTGAAGCCAGGAGTCATTACGCTTCTGCATTCAGATTCCTGGTTTATGTTCAGTGAGTTCTTGCTAACCCATATGTTTCAAGGATGTCTTCAAAACATGTTCCTACCAATACATTGAAAAGTATCCTTTAGCACACAATGAGAGACGTCATCAGAGATGAGGCTGGCTGTGAGTCAAACACTGATGCTGGAGTGGAGCTGGCTTTTTCATTCTCTCTCGTGGCCTTTTTGTGCTTTGGTTTCCTCAGGCATAAAAATAAGGCTATCAAAGAACCTAGGTTGTTGGAATGAGCTTAGTGAATCAATGTACTATAAATTCTCCTTTGTTTTCCTTTTTCATGCTTTTCGAGTGGAACTTAGGGATACACATGAGCCAGGAAACTACTCTACCACTAAACTACACTGTTAGCATAAATTAATATAAGGAAACACAACTGTGGTTTAAATGGAGTGAGTTTTGCAGTAGTGGGGCCTAACATCACATAGTCATTATTTTTGGAAAACGATAAAGGAGCTGTTTTATGTACCAATGGGGCACAGTAGCATTTTGACATTTCTTTGATTTTATTTGGTTTCATGTAGCAAGCAATTAAATTCAATTTACCATAATTTACCATATTCTCTTCAATTCCAAATACCAATTTGCCATCTGTTCTTGGAGGCAGTTCTTACTAAAGTCTGTGAGTGGTCTTACTTCCTATTTTTATATTTGCCAATGCTATGGATAGAAACCCTGGGTATCCCACATACTAAGTAAACGGCATCCCTCTGAATCACAGCCATAGCCCAAGAGTGGTTTAAAGATGCAAGGTCTTGTTTGTTTTCTAATGAATGACAGAACAGGGGTTGAATCCAGATGGGACGATAGGTGGGGAAGAACTGGGAGGAGAAGAGTAAGTAGAAACCATAATCAAGATATATTATAGAGAAAAAAATCTATTTTCAATAGAAGGAAAAAGCTTCCCTTTCAAAAGTGACCTCACATAAAAAGAGTGCCTGGCTTTAAGCTAAAGTACTAGACCATGTCTAGGCTTTGTTAGTACAAATGACTATACACAGGTAGTCAATAAATAATTTTGACTAGATGAATAATTAAAGTACATCGATGGAAGCATTTCATTCTTCAGTGGTCAGGCATATCTGAAATGAAAATGTACAAATGTTCAGTTTTTATGACCTTAGCTTTGACATTTTTTGTTTCCCAGTAAATACTAGGTACTCTTAAAGGTGTTGAAGGCTAGCTCTCTTCCACATTGCTTCTTCTTCTTCTCATAGTCAGACAGACAATGGCATGGGGAGCTAGCATAGGACCTTTTAGGTTGCAGCAAATGGATGTTCTTGATTGTGGTCTTGTTTTTACATTAGGTTGTCTGGTCTATAATTTAGTTGTTAAGATATGGATTTTGTTTTTGGCTTCTGTCTTTATTTATTTATTTTTTGATACTTTATTTACATTTCAACTGTTTTCCCCTTTCCAGGTCTCCCCTTTGGAAACCTCCTATCCCATTCCTGCTCCCTCTGCCTCTATGAGGGTACTCCCCCACCCAGTCACCCACCCACTCCCATCTTCCATCCCTGGCATTCCCCTATAGTGACATGGAGTGTTTGTTTAGATGAGGTATTCACTGCTAATGAAATTTACTTTATTCTTTCTGGAAGAATCACTTGGTTTCCTAGATGGAGACTCTAGGCCTCTTCAGAGAGTTCTCATGTACTCCTTAGTTGTATTAGAATAAATCTCGTATGAATATAACTTTTCTTGTTGATAGTGGCATAAGGAGCATTTTGCAATCCTGTAACAGATTTGTTCACAATGTCTTCTTGTATTTTCCTCCCAGGTATGGCAGCAGCCAAATTCCTGCATGACTATGGCCTCAGTGTGATAGTTCTGGAAGCACGGGACCGTGTGGGAGGCAGGACTTACACAATTAGGGTAAGACATCAAGGATGAGGATGAGAAATATGAATCAGAAGCTGAGTTGTGTTTTTAGACTTTTGTATTTCCTGACTGTTTCCATTACTGATCTTCTAAGACAGGGAACATGATTCCAGAATAGCTCCATAGCTCCTCTCTCTTCTTCTTCCTCCTTCTCCTCCTCCTCCTCCTCTTCCTTCTCCTCTTCTTCCTCCTCCTCCTTCTCTTCTTCTTCCTTCTATCTTTTCTCCTCCTCCTTCTTCTTCATAATCACCACCATCACCATCATCACCATCACCTTCACTATTACCATCACCATCATCATCATCAACATCATCATCATCATCATCATCATCATCATCATCATCATCATCAATTGTTTATGAGTGCTGAGGATGCTCCATCCAGGACTTGCACATACTAAGCACACAATACTTCTACTCCAAGCTTCATTTTTATCTCTATTTCAACTCTTTCATCATTCTCCCTGTTTCAGTCTTTTTACTTCATAGTTAGCATTGTAGACCTAGAAGTGGGAAGGTGGAAAAAGAAGATGTAGATTGTGTTGTAGTAGCAGCAAGAAAATTAATTGAAATCTGGACTTTTCAGCTCACAGTTTGACTCTTCTCTAGCACAAACGCAATCATTTCACCTATGCAAACTAAATTTTGGGGGTAGATTGGAAGTCTAATTTATTATTAATTAGTTAATTAATTAATTATATTTTTAAGCATCAAATTATAATTGTGTTACAGTTATGGCGTACAGTATGATACATATACAATGTGGGTGATTAAATCAAGTTAATCTCAGTCACTTGGCATTTTTTGTCAACATACTTGAAGTCTACTGTTTGTTTTTTTAATGTATAGTACTTTATTTTCAACCAGGGACATCATGCTATAGAACTTCCTCCTCCCATCTAGCTGACTTTTATGTTTGACCAGTAGCTCTCCATTTCCTCTGCCCTAACATCCAGCCCATGAGACTCTAGGACCACTGCTATATTCTTTACTTTTACAAGTTTAACTGATTTTAGATTCCACATATGAGATTGTGTAAGGACTTGCCTTTATATGTTTGATTTATTTCACTTAGCACAATGTCCTGCAAGTATGTCTATGTTGTGCTAAATGATAATAGTCCATTATATGTATCTACTGTATTTTTATTTGTCCATACAGAATAACATCAATAGGAATGACTTCTATGGGGGGAGGGCTAGATAGTAGGCAAGTAAATCACCACAGACAAATAGGGTTATTTCTGGCATAATTGAGTAATAAGTACCTAGATTGTTAGCGTGTAGTCAGAGATGTGTTCTTTTGTAAGAAAAAGTTTCTGAAGTGTCTTTTACAAGCTGTCATCTTTATTTTTTCCCCATGGGAAAACAGAATAAAAATGTTAAATATGTGGACCTTGGAGGATCTTATGTCGGGCCGACCCAGAATCGAATCTTACGGTTGGCCAAAGAGCTAGGACTGGAGACCTATAAAGTGAATGAAGTTGAGCGGCTGATTCATTTTGTAAAGGTAAGGTAAATACGACTCCTGCAATATTTTGACATTTTTACCATTGCATCTTATGTGTCAGTTAACGTTATTCTTCTTGCCTGGAAATTGGTATAAAAGTGGGTCAATAACCAAATTCATCGTTTTCATGAAATTGTCATTGAGTTGCCTCTCTCTATGATTTATCTGCATGGATTCTGTCTCTATTTCCTGAGATCATTTGTGACATGTAGTTTCTTCCCCCTCACCTACCCTTCTCCACACGTCATGGCCTACAAGCCTTTTCTTCTTCTCTGTACCAACCAGGGTTAACTCTTATCTCTTCATCCTAATTTCTCTCGGTTGATCCGAATATCTGTGTGTAGCTCACATTGCTGAGGGCTTGAGGTATGGATGATATTTGAAAAGCAGAAGTTTTGCAGCTTTAAACCAAATAGCTGGTGCCCTATTAATCCATAGAGAAAAGTGCCCCTGAGGAGGGTTCACACTTACCACACCTCTCTGTGACTTCCAGTTCTCCCACCGAGACGCTTCATGTCTCATAGTTCCCTATTCCCTTGCTTTCCCAGAATCCTCATTTTGATCCCAAAGCCATTGATAATCTCTGATAAGCAAAGAATCCTCTCTTCTAGGCCTCTTGGTGAAGTCCCACAGAAGAACTAATAGGAGGGTTTATCTGTTTATCTGTGGAGTGTGTGTGTGTGTGTGTGTGTGTGTGTGTGTGTGTGTGTGTGTGTGTGTGGTTTTGGTTTGTTTGAGACAGGGTCTAATTATGTAGCTCTGCATTACCCTGGACGCAGGATCCTTCTCTTTCTTTTTTCCAGAGTGTGCTGAGATTACAATTGTGAGCCACTACACCTGCTCTGGTAGAGGGTTAATTCTATCGTTTCTCTTTTCCTCAGTTGCTCCCATAGATAGAAGGAGGCAATAGAAACTTATTGTCCCAGGGGGAAAAATATCACTCCCTAAGAAAATGGAAGAAAGGAGCTGAGAGAGTGGCTTGGGAGCACAGCACATGCTAAGTATGTTTGGGACCCTAGCACATACTAAGCATATATGACACTCTGTTTGCAAGCACATGCTAAGCATGTATGAGGCTTTAGGTTTGGTCCCCAGCACCACCCAAATCTAAACCAAAACGAAAAAGAAGAAACTACTCACAGTTTTGATTTGTATAACAATGTAATGTACTTATGTTTGTGTGATTCTATGAAGAAGCACACATAACAGACCATACATTGCGAATCATTTAGTAAGATAGAAATGAAGCAGGTACTTGATTTGGCATAATGCAGTATAAAATGATTGATCTTCCAATTTTGTTTTATAAGCTGTTCCTTTTGTTTCTATCTGTAAAGACTCACATGAATTAGAAATGAAAATAGAACACGGTGATGGTGGATTTGCTTAACAAAGGCAGTTCCCAGTAAACTTCCTTGTTGGGTTCTTTGCTTTTTAAATGTGTTGTCAAACTGACCAGTTTTTTAAAATGTCTTCCTTAAACGAAGAAGACCTCAGAAGGTGGAAAGATCTGCCATGCTCATGGATTGGAAGGATTAATATAGTAAAAATGGCCATCCTGCCAAAAGCAATCTACAAATTCAATGCAATCCCCATTAAAATTCCAACTCAATTCTTCATAGACTTAGAAAGAGCAATTCTCAAATTCATTTGGAGCAACAAAAAACCCAGGATAGCAAAAGCTATCCTTAACAACAAAAGAACTTC
>CM052722.1:3326077-3351173 GCA_028551405.1 Uromys caudimaculatus
AATTCTTTAATGGATTTTTGTATTTCCTCTTGAAAGGCTTCTAGTTGTTTATCTCTGTTCTCTTGTATTTCTTTAAGTTGTTATTCATTTCTTTCTTCACGTCTTCTATCATCATCATGAAAAATGATTTAAGATCTGAGTCTTGCTTTTCTGGTGTGTTGGGGTATCCAGGGCTTGCTGTGGTGGGGGAGCTGGGTTCTGATGGTACGGAGTACTCATGGTTTCTGTTCTTTATGTTCTTTCCCTTGCCTTTTGCCATCTTGTTGACTCTGATGTTAGCTGATCTTACTCTGTCTGGTTGTGGCTTGCCCCTCCTGCAGGCCTCTGTGTCAGTACTCCTTGAAGACCAGCTCTCTCTGAGAGGTGTTTGGGTTTGGAGAGCTGTCGCACAGGGTCAGTTCTGGGGTGCAGAATGGAATCAGAAGAATCTTGTCCCCAGCTGTCCCTTGGTTCCTATGCCCTGAAGGCTCTGTACGGGTCCCTCTTGATTCAGTGAGTTTGAGCAGAAGTGTTGGTTTTGCCTGTGCTCAAAGGTGTGTCAGCACTCCTGGGATTCCCCGATCTTTCCTGGAGCCTTGTAGCCCAGGCTGAGGTCCCCAGGCACAGGCCCCTGGTGGCCCAGGCAGAGGTCTCCACCCACAGGTGAAAACCAGAAGTTTAGGGGTTTTTCTGTCCCCAGGTTCTCAGGCCCTGGATCCTGGCAGATCCAGGCAGGTCTGGGTGAGAGGTGTTGCTCCCCTTAACCCCACTCACAGCCTTTCCAAGCTCCTGGGAGGTCACCCCTCTCCTCGTTGGCTATGGACTCCTGGCGACCCAGGCAGAGGTCTCCACCCACAGGTGAAAACCAGAAGGTTCACGGTTATTCTGTCCCCAGGTTCTCAGGCCCTAGATCCCAGCAGATCCGGGCAGGTCTGGGTGAGAGGTGTTGCTCCCCTTAACCCCACTCACAGCCTTTCCAAGCTCCTGGGAGGCCACCCCTCTCTGGTGCTCGTTGGCTATGGACTCCTGGTGGCCCAGGCAGAGGTCTCCACCCACAGGTGAAAACCGGAAGTTTCAGAGTTTTTCTGTCCCCGGGTTCTCTGGCCCCGGATCCCGGCAGATCCGGGCGGGTCTGGGTGAGAAGTGCTGCTCCCTTCAACCCCACTCATGGCCCTTCCAAGCTCCTGGGAGGTTATCTTTCTCCGGCGCTTGTTGGCTATCGCCTGTTTCCATTCTTTCTGCGGGCCCTAAGGCCTTCAGTCCTTTTCCCTCACCAAATACCAGATCATGTTCCCCTCTTCCCCTCTGTCCCCTTTCCCTCCCAGGTCCCTCCCTCCCTCCCCACTTTCTATTGCTTTCTTCTCCCTCCCAAGTGGGACTGGGGTATCCACACTTGGGCCCTTCAGCTTGTTGGTCTTTTTGAGTTCTGTGGACTGTATCTTGGGTATTCTGCACTTTGGGGGAGCTAATATCCACTTATTAGTAAGTACATACTATGCATATCCTTTTGGGTCTGAGTTAACTCACTCAGGATGATATTTTCTAGTTCCATCCATTTGCCTGCAAAACTCAGGACGTCCTCGTTCTAAATAGCTGAGTAGTATTCCATTGTGTAAATGAACCACATTTTCTGTATCCATTCTTCTTTTGTGGGACATCTGGGTTGTTACCAGCTTCTGGCTATCACAATAAGGCTGCTATGAACATAGTGGAACATATGCCCCTGTGGCATGGTGGGGCATCTTTTGGGTATATACCCAGGAGTGGTATAGCTGGGTCTTCAGGTAGATCTATTTCCAATTTTCTGAGGAACTTCCAGATTGATATCCAGAGTGGTTGTACCAGCTTGCAATCCCACCAGCAGTGGAGGAGTGTTCCTCTTTCTCCACATCCTCAACATGTGTTATCATCTGAGGTTTTGATCTTAGCCATTCTGACTGGTATAAGGTAGAACTCAGGGTTGTTTTGATTTGCATTTCTCTGATCATTAAGGACTTTAAACATTTCTTTAGGTGATTATCAGCCATTCGAGATTCCTCTGTTGTGAATTCTGGTTTAGTTCTATATCCCATTTTTTATTGGATTTTTTTGCTTTTTGGTGGTTAGCTTCTTGAGGTCTTTATATATTTTAGATATTAGCCCTCTATCAGATGTAAGGTTAGTGAAGAATTTTTTGCCATCTGTAGGTTGTTGATTTGTCTTATTGACTATGTCCTTTGTCTTACAGAAGCCTTTCAGTTTCATGAGGTCCCATTTATCAATTCTTGATCTTAGAGCCTAAGCCATTGGAGTTCTGTTTAGGAAAATTCCCCCTATGCCAATGAGTAGAAAGCTCTTTCCCACTTTCTCTTCTATTAGGCTCAGTGTATCTGGTTTTATGTGGAGGTCCTTGATCCACTTGGACTTGAACTTTGTGCAAGGTGAAAAATATTGGTCTATTTTCATTTTTTCTACATACAGACAGCCAGTTAGACCAGCACCATGTATTGATTATGATTTCTTTTTTTCCTTGTATATTTTTGGCTTCCTTGTCAAAGATCAAATGTGAGTAAGTGTGTGGTTTTATTTCTGGGTCTCCAATACTATTCTATGGATCAATGTGTCTTTCTCTGGCATATCATTCCCAAACTTATGGGACACAATAAAAGCAGTGCCAAGAGGAAAATTCTTAGCACTGAGTACCCTGGTAAAGAAACTGGAGAGATCTTACACTAACAACTTAGCAGCACACCTGAGAGCTCTAGCACAAAAACAAGCAAACACATTCAAGATGAGTAGAAGGCAAGAAAGAGTCAAACTAAGGGCCAAAATCAACCAAATAGAAACAAAGATAACAATACAAAGAATCAACAAAACCAAAAACTGGTTCTTTGAGAGAATCAACAATATAGATAAAACCCCTAGCCAAACTAACTAAAGGGCCCAGAGGCCGTATCCAAATTAACAAAATCAGAAATGAAAAAGGAGACATAACAACAGAAACAGAGGAAATTTTTAAAAAATCATCAGATTCTACTACAAAAGCCTATACTCAACAAAACTGGAAAATCTAGATGAAATAGACAGTTTTCTAGACAGATACCATATACCAAAGTTAAATCAAAAGCAGGTAAACTATCTAAACGTGCCCATATCAAAGAAGGAAATAGAAGTCATTAAAAACCTCCCAACCAAAACAAGCTCAGGGCCAGACAGATTTAGTGCAGAATTCTACCAGACCTTCAAAAAAGACCTAAAGCCAGTATTCCTCAAAATATTCCATAAAATAGAAACAGAAGGAACACTGCCTAATTCATTCTATGAATCCACAATTACTTTGATACCTGAACCACACCAGGACCCAACCAAAAAAGAGAACTTCAGACCGATCTTGCTTATTAATATTGATGCAAAAATACTCAATAAAATTCTTGCAAATCAAATCCAAGAACATAGCGAAACCATTATTCACAACAATCAAGTAGGCTTCATCCCAGGGATGCAAGGTTGGTTCAATATACAAAAATCCATTAACATAATCCACTATATAAACAAACTCAAAGAAAACAAATCACACGATAATCTCCTTAGATGCAGAAAAAGCATTTGACAAAATATAATACCCCTTCATGTTAAAAGTATTAGAGAGATCAAGGATTCAAGGCCCATACCTAAACATAATAAAAGCAATTTACTGCAAACCATCAACCAATATCAAATGAAATGGAGACATACTTGAAACAATCCCACTAAAATCGGGGAAAAGACAAGGATGCCCACTCCCCCCATATCTATTCAATATAGTACTTGACATGCTAGCTAGAACAATAGGACAACAAAAGAAGATCAAGGGGATACAAATTGACAAAGAAGAAATGAAGGTATCACTATTTGCAGATGATATGACAGTATACCTAAATGACCCCAAAAATTCTACCAGAGAACTTCTCCAGCTGATAAACAACTTCAGCAAAGTGGCCAGATATAAAATCAACTCAAATAAATCAGTAGCCTTCTTTTATACAAATGGTAAACAGACTGAGAAAGAAATTAGGAAAAAAACTCCCTTCACAACAGTCACAAATAATATAAAATATCTTGGTATAACTCTAACCAAATGAGTGAAAGATCTGTATGACAATAAAGTCTCTCAAGAAAGAAATTGAAGAAGATCTCAGAAAATGGAGAGATCTCCCATGCTCATTGATTGGCAGAATTAACAGTAAAAATGACCATCCTACTAAAGGCAATGTACAGATTCAATGCAATCCCCATCAAAATCCCAATACAATTCTTTACAGACATGGAAAGAGCAGTTCTCAAATTCATCTGGAAAGGCAAAAAACCCAGAATAGCAAAAATAATTCTCAACAATAAAAGAACTTCTGGGGGAATCAGCAGCCCTGACCTCAAGCTCTACTACAGAGCAATAGTCATAAAAACTGCATGGTAATTGTTTGCTTTTAAGACCACTCTCAAACAAAACAAGACAAAGGAAAATGAAAATCCAGCTGTCATCTGTAGGGTTTTCATGGTATAAATATTTCATTGCTGATGTCAAACTTCTCAGCTTTGACAGAGCATAATTGTTTCATATGAGTTTGCACAGGTTCTCACACTTTGATATGAGGTCAGATTCATGAGAGCTGGATAATGGTAAGCCCAGTCAGTTAGCATGCAAACATTAATCATTTGAAATAAGGGATTTGAACGTGTCAGAATGCTAGCACCCACACAGAGTTCTAGTACTAATCCCCCATAGTTACTCATGATAAATGTAAATACCAACTGAGTTGATAGTGACTGTTCCTTTGAAACAGTGGTGTTTTAAAAGCATGATCATCAATCAAAAATGCTCCTTTAGTGAGTAATTTTTTAATATTCCTGAAAATAATTTTTTCATATAAGCAGATATCTCCGGGACATCCTTTTTATCTTGGTCCAGAGTTTCCTTCCATGAGACACAGTGTAATTTCTAGGTTTTTCCAGCATAATTTCTCTAATAATATTCAGCATGATCTTTTAATCAATACCTGTCCTGTGCCTTTCTTATTGTCTCAACAAGTAAGTGTCCCTTAAATCAACACAATTTCCAGACTAACAATTTATGGTCATAGATGCAAAGCTCCTATGAGAGCCAAGCAGATATTTCTTTCTGTGACAGTTGCATTTTTGACATATAGATATTATTTTCATTCATTAAGCTTCCTAGGGGGAATCTTCTGACTCATCAAGGTGAATTTTGTTTGTGTCACTAAAGGAAGTCCACATTTCTGCTTAACATCTCTCTCTCCATCTCTCTCTCTCTCTCTCTCTCTCTCTCTCTCTCTCTCTCTCTCTCTCTCTTTCTCTCTCTCTCTCTCCATCTCTGTTTCTGTCTGTCTTTCTGTTTCTCCCTTCTCTGTATGTGTGTGTGTTCTTTAACCCCCCTTGACATCATCAGCATCATTAATTATCACCAATGAACTTCTGAGTCATCTTTCCATGTTATTTGTGTTTTGTGGCTTTATGTCTCCATCTAAAAAGATGTAATACTATTAGGTTTTAAAAAGAATACAGTTTAAGAGAAAACACTGAGTAATATTGCCACCAGCAAAGCTATTGAGGTACCCTGAAGATTTTATAATCATCTTAATAGGAAGGGTAGTTGGTTTGGTTTTCTGTGAAATGCACTTTTTTTCATTAAAGTGTTTATTTTTAAGTGTGTGTGTATTTTTTTTTCAAGGCAGTGGGTTTTTTTTTTTATATTATGATTGTGCAGCCTTTTATTTGAGCCAAGATTTCACCTATACAGTCCAGTGCTGCTAATTATCTGTCTCTGTTTTTGAAAAGCACATTATCCAGGGCTAGAACACTCATGTTTCTTAATATATTGAGAATATTTAAAAAATTACATGGTCTAAACAAAGGGATGGTATTTATTGAAATATTTTTGATACCTGTGCCATTTGATCAAATAAAGACTTAAGTGTCTGCAAATGGAAAAAGTGAAAAGTTAGCACAGAAAAGTGGTTTGTAGCTGTGAACATTATTCTGCTTTGGAAACAGCCTCTTGGCATTATCAGTCTGTCCTGGTGGTTTGCTACGTGATAGTGCTTGAAGTGACTGATTCAAGCATCAAAGGGATTCAGGGTATCCTTGGGAACACAGTTGTGTTCTTTGAAGTCAACAATCTAATTTGGGAGACTTCTTCCTGTGGAATTCAGACTTGCCTTCATCAGTAGGTACATTCAAAATAGATATGGAAGGAAAAGAAGATAAGTTCTTTTGAGCTACAATTTTCAGCCTTCTACTTTAAACATTTGCTGTTTCAGGAGAAATTAAATTCGGGAGTTGGTGGTGAAGGTCATCTCCAAGAACTCCCACATGCTAGGCAAGTGCTTTTCCTTTGAGACATACTCCCAGCCCGGAGAAATTAACTGCGTTCACAAAGCAATCATGCTGCTGCCTTAGATGCTGAAGAATTCCTGTTCTTCAGAATTACTACTCAACTAATCATTCTTCGTCCACCCACCCATCCCCGTGCTTTGATGCTTATCAATTATCAATTGAATCTATTGTACTCTTGTGGGAGCACTACGGTAGGATACAGATTATTGGTTCCTTTCCTTAAGTAGCTAGAAACAGAAAAGAGGTAATACAATAATATCCAGGCAAGAGTATCAAAATTGCATGGGTAAATATGGTAGGGACTCCAAATGAGTATTCTGCACAAACAAGATGAGTTTTAGATGCCTCTTCATCAAACTGAATCTTACGATCTGGGCCTGGCAAGTTGTTTGCACCTCCTACTGGAGATTAGACGGTAAAGAGTGTTGACTGAAAGGTGCCATGAAGATGCCCCACTAAGATCAAGGAAAGATGCCTGCCCAAGCACAAAGGCAGCCACTTTTTTTTTCAACAACCACCTTCTTCTGGCCACCTTGAAAATCAGGTTCAAGAGTTTGGATTTGTTCCAGAAAGCAAGGGAATGTTTCTGTTGGAGAAGAAAGGAGAGAGTAGGGCTAGCTCCTTTTCATGCCTTGTATATTCTATCCATTCTTCCATCTCAGGATAACCGCTGTGAGGCTCTGCCAGACTGGAGCACTCTTCCTCACTATAGTCATATAATTTCCCATTTCAACACTCACATGATCCCTCCTCAGTAACATCTTCTCTGACCACCTTATTTAAAGTTGCAACCAACTCCAAGCTGCCAGCACTTCCTGTTTTATCCTCCGTACTCTCTTTGTCTGGTTAACATTGTTCTCTAATCCACTACATGCTTTTCTTATTGTACCTTTGCTTTATTTATTTCTTTTATACCTACCAAAATATATACTTCCAAAGAGAAGAAATTTTTGTTTTCTGTATATCCAGTTGCCTAGAACACTACCAGGTACATGGGAAACGCTTGTTGAATGAATTAAGAAGTTGGTGTGACAACCATTTCAGGATGAGGTGGACCGGACTTTGGCTGAAATAGGAAAAAAATTGCAGAAATGATCTGGCCAGTTTTTCATCTGAGCATTAGCTTCTACTGAAATCAATGCTTACTGGATTCAATGCCTCCAGAGACATTCTGTAGATCAGTTGAGATGCTGCTCATAGAACCAACACCTGAACTCTATTACTCATATAAGAAGTTTATTGTATTTCAGTCATGCATCAGGAAAGCTCACTGACACAGAAAAAGAACTCATAAATCATAGGTTACATTCTGATCCTACCACATGGAAATCATACAACCGTGGACACATTACCAAGCCCATCCTAGGAACTGATCTCCAAATGGAGCATTCTATTCACATACTCCCTGCCTTGTTGTGAAGATTAAACTACATAATTTAATCAAAACTATTAGCTCATACCTGGCATGTTGTGCTAAATAATTGAGAGGTTGGTAAATTCCTGATCAGGGGCATTGACCTTTGAATATGTGAATTAAAATCTTGCTACCACTTAATTATGAGAAGTTCAACCAATAATTTTTTTATCTGTCTGGCTCAGTTTCTCTATCTCAAAAGAGCAGTCTTGTGCCTGTGTCCTGAAGTTATTATGAAGAACACAAAACTTGGGTAAAGTACAACTGAGAGGCCTGTGCAGAGGAAGCTCTGTGGTAGCTATTGTCATGGTTATTACTATTATTTCTACAATGCCTGGCCTGCTTTTACAACTCGATCTCTCCCTAAATGAACAGTTTCTGGCCTTTCATAAGCTGAGATGATGTTGGAAGATTTCAAAACCACATCTGCCCCCCTGTGTTTATGCTCTTAAAAGAGAATCTCAATGCCTACTTGAGTGTATATAAATATGAATGCAGGCCACAAAGCCAGCATGCCAATAGAGGAAGAAAAATATTTGTCTAAGAACAGCTTACAGGTCTTTCATCTCTCTTACCCTGTGGAAATGATTAAATTTCTTTTCTCTCAACCTAAAACTATAGATCAAAAGAAATAAAGTTTGGTTCTGCAGATGCATATATGATCTAAGTATAACCTAATTTATATGTATAAAAGTGGCCATACTATACAAAGACAAATAAGCTACCTAGGCTCCCACAGCCAGGAAGGCAAGGTTCCCTTGTATATTTTAAGTGACATACTAAGAGAAAAAAGGTCATCTTCAGGATCTTGATCTAAGGAGAATGGGACCACCTATTCCTGCTGGCAATGACTGTTACCAGCATCAAGAACAGGAAGGCCATAGAATGCTGATTGAAAGGTGAGGCCTTCACCTCCAGAACAAAGTTAAGAGGGGAAAAAAGAACTTAAGGGCTTTGACACTCACTAGTGATAGTGTGTCACCAAGCAAGCCTGTTTTGCTTAAGTAAAGGCTCCAGGAGACTGGGTTTAAATAGTTTTTCAACCTGGCAAATCTTTACAGGCTCCACAATGAGGCCACATGAAGATTCAATTGTTTCCTTGCTTTCATCAAGTTTACCATAAGAATTGAATCTAAGGCTTCATGCCAGAAATTCAGACTTTCAGAATTTACCCAAAGAACACTTTTTTAAAAATGGACATGGCTCTATGAGTAAGATGAGGTTGCTTAGATGACACTTTATCATGCTAATAAACCCTCCGCCACAGCCATTTAGTTTGTGCATATGCTTTGTGCTGTGTATAACCTTTAGTCCTTCCTGCCACACACTTGTGAGATACAGAGTGTGATTCTGAGTCTAAAGTTAAAGGAACAAGAGTTTGCTGTGGCTCCATGGTACAAATATTTGCCTAGTGTGTTTGAAGGTGGCAGTTCCAATCGCAGCTGCACTACATACATACATACATACATACATACACACACACACACACGCGCGCGCACACACACACACACACACACACACACACACACACACACACACTACAGTAAAATGAATGGAGGCTGGAGAGATGCCTCGGCAATTAAGAGCACTTGCTTTTTTTGTAGAGGGAATCCACATAGTGGTTCACAATTGTCTGAAAATCCACTTGCATGGGATCTAATGACTTGTTCTGGCTTTTGTGGGCAGGAGGCATGCACCTGGTATACATCCATATATGCAGGAAAAATATTTAAAAGCATAAAACAAAAAATAAATCTTTTAAAAGAAAAGAGAACTGAAGCTGACACATATTGACCCATTTGTTTTTAATTATAGAACTATCATATTTCAGAGCCACTTTGAATCTGCTCTGTTAACCTCTTAAAAGGTATCATATATCACTTCCCATGAGGTTCTATTCCAACTTCTCTCGCACTTTTATTTTGTAAAAACTATTGAGAATCTCAGGTGGCTTTTGTTTTTGTGGCTCTATACTTGCTATATTAGAAATTGAAGTGGAGAATTTTTATTTACTTCTTAATCCACTTAAAATAACTACAATAACTATTTCAAACATGGAGAAATTGAGCTGGTCCCCAACTAGAAGCTTCTTCTCTACCAACTAGCAGTTACAGTGTTGGAGTGTACTGTATGTGCACACTACTAGGGTAGAAAAGTAATCATTTATATCGCCCAGCTACAAACCCTGAGACTTATACCAACAACCTGAATGCAAGATATACTAGTGTAATAGTGAGACAAACATGGAAGTAACATGCTACTTCCTAAAGTTATAGGTAAGGTCCATTCCATGAGATGCAACCCATAGATGATACTACCAAAGTGGCCAATAACCTGAGACTACATAAGTCATGGGCCTTAGGGGAAAGCCTACTGCTAATTATTCTGATAGAGGAAAGTAGCAAAAAATGACTCTTAATGGCATATTGCTATATACATATATCAGTGACTCACTCAACCCTCAAAAGCTTCTTTAAGAAGATTGCAATTAGCACAGATCCAGAATCAGACAGTGTGATGAGAGGGAGAGACTTTGTAGCACTCAAGCCCTAAATGGGATGTTTTTAATCAGACTCTTCCTTGCAAGGCTCAGGTAATCTATGCAGAAGAGTATGAAGAGAGGTTGTAACATCTGAGGGTGATGGATGACTCAAAGAAAACAGGCTCTTCTAGATATAAGAGACTGAAGCATATGCACATATGGATTCACAGAGGCAGTGGTAACACACATGAGACCCACAAAGATTCAAGCTGGATGGATCCCAGCACTGAGCGAAGAGAGTGGGTGCAGAGTCCCACCTGTAACCAAGAAGTTATATCCAATTGGCATCTGCTTGCAAAGGAAAAACAATCTGTTTTCTACAATGGAGTGTCACTGTCAATATCAACCATATTCCAAGGCCAGGCCCCAAATCTATGTGTTTTTGAGTGGGTTTAGTTAGGTATTATATTTTTGTCTTTTTTGTTTGTTGGTTGGTTTGTTTCACAGTTTTTGTTTTGATGGGTTTATTGAGAGAGAGAGAGAGAGAGAGAGAGAGAGAGAGAGAGAGAGAGAGAGAGAGAGAGAGAGAAAGGTTGAAGTTATGTAGTTAGAGAGGTTGGGAGTATATAGTTGGGAGAGGGGATATAATATTCTCAAACTACATTGTATGAGAAAAATTAATAAATGTTTTTAAATGAAAATATGGGTAAATGGCATTTATTTACACTTTCTGCACAGCTTGTTCACACCCAGCTCCACAGACAATACCTGGATGTTCATATCTGCATTAACATTTAATTCATTGAAACATGCTGTTTTGGAATAAATATATAAAGAAAATTTTCCTTCATTTGGATGTATGCTTGGAAAATGGATACCCCCAATTCTACTGCGTCCATTTCAGGAACCTGGAGGGACAGTTGACAATGGTTGGTCTCCATACATCATGAGATGTCATCTAATTATCAAGAAAAGTATGATTGACAAGATTTAATAAGTGATACATAGCATGTTTAGAATATAAAATTGGCTGAAAACAAGCAAAAGAGTAATTGCTTAAATGACTATACTTCAACCACCAAGTGGATAAATAAATAAATGGCTGAAAGAAATATTTTGAGGTATTGATAACCAGGATGGACTTTTGCGTGATAAAAACTATTTACCTTGTTTTAGTTTTACATTCTGTAGTTCTAGGAATCAAACCCAGTATATGATAGGAAACTGTTCTACCACAGAGCTATAATCTGTGCTATAAATATTTGGTCTTCATAATTTTCTTTGTCATCTAGAACTTTTTAAATGGTATATTGGGGGGGGTCTCTGTCTGTGTGTGTGTGTAGTGTGTGTGTGTGTGTGTGTGTGTGAGAGAGAGAGAGAGAGAGAGAGAGAGAGAGAGAGAGAGAGAGAGAGAGAGAGAGAGAGTTTTAAGTATATGACATTTAAATCAAAGATAGCTAATAATCTTTTCTATTCAACCCTGTCTACATTCTCACAATTCCCCACCTTCCCTGAAGTATTCTTGAAAGATCTTGGAGGGTTTTTTTTATGGACTTCTGCCATCTATTTTCCCATAAGTCCACTTCATTGTTCTCTCTGGGGAACCAGGAGGACAATGTAACTTTCTCTCAAACACGCTAATCCCACTGGTATCATAGTGCCCTTTGTCATAGGGCTTACTTTGGGACACTTATTTAACTTTGATCATATAATTATTTCCTGACCATTGACAGAGAGTCCCCATCCTCTGTCACAAGTACACATGTACATTGGTATGCATGAATACACACATGTACCCACATACACACTTTTTTTTTATAGTATAGAAATAGGGTTTATTTAGGGCATGGGAAGGGGAGTTAAGAGGGTAGTAGAGGCAGAGAAAGGCAGAGAGAGGGAGAGAGTAGAGAAGTAGAGGAGTGGAGGCCAGCCATGACCACGTGGAGAGAGGGGGGAAGGGAATGAGGAGAGGTAAGAGAAGTAAGAGAGAGGCAAGAGAAAGAGATAAGAGCTCACATACACACTTTTGACCTACACGGCTACTATAAATTAAATTGAAAATCTAGTAGTTGTTATGTGTGACTTGTAGTATTCCAAAGTAGTCATTTAAACTTATCTGTACTTTATTTTCTTAACCTATGATAGAAAGAAAAATTACTGTGCTGCATCACAGGGCTATTTTGAGGACAAAACAAAAATGCTGTATTGGAATTAGACTTCTTACTTGGCACTTCATGAGCTGGGGGCTTATTCTGATGTCTTTTCATGATTTCTTCAGAAGGACCGGCTGCCTTGGATAGAGTTCAAAAGAGTAACAATTGCAGGACTGTTTATACCGTAGCCAAATCTGAAGTCCAGACCTCTTGAAGGGCCTTTGGTAGTGTGATTTTATAAACTTCCATTTCCTCCCTCTCCTACTTATTCCCTGAAGCTTGAAGCTTTGAGGTTTTTTTTTTTTTTTTAATGATTCCAATAATAGCTCTTTCCTGTGTTTATCAGAAACTTTCTCTCATCTAATAAAAGCATACTTACTTTAATGAATCTAGCTAAGCTAAATCATTATCTGTTCAGATGTAAGACAGTGATGAGTAAATTCATGCATAAGAACGTTGTGTGTACTCTTTGACATAGTGTTCTTGATATATTGTTTGGTCACCAATTTATGCGCGAAGATTGTTACTTCTCTTTAGGATTCTGAACACAACTACTTTATAAGAATATGGTTAGATTAGGATCACTTTGTCACTTGGCCTCTGCCACCATCACCTTGCAGAAATCTTGTGATTTGGGGAGTCCCGTACCTTATCTTGGGTCATATTTCACCTGAACCTCTTAGCTGCAGTGTGGCAAGCAGAGTCATGAAATGGACCTGCCAGCACCCCTCTGTTCACTTCCACATGACACATTCTGTGCAAAGGTATTGTTCTTGGACAAACAAGGAAAGTGTCGCAGAGAAGAATGCATGGCGCAATGCTTCCTGCTTGAAAGATGAATGTAGGAGGAGCAGGATACCGTCATTGGGTGATGTCTACACTGCAGGTCATGCTTTGTCAGTTAATTCTGCTCTGGCCTAAAACCTATCTTTCCCCCTTTTCCAGGTCAAGCTAAAGAGTCAGACTTGGGAGTCTTCTTTTATGAAATAATTATCTTGTGCTCCCTGTAACTTAAGAAAAAAGAATTAGAACTTGAAAAGGAGGCAATTCTACTAGCCGGACTGCTCTGAATTTGAATGATGTCTCTTTTCCAAGTGTCTGGTCTACCCTGTAGGCTTTGGCCATGTCAATACCTCTGTACATTGAGCTACCCTCTCTTTATCTGCCTCTTTCTCCTTTAGAACTCATTCCTCCTCCTGACTCTTATGACCTATGGAGAAAAAAAATAGGCCAATATGGTCACAAGAATTAGCATAAAACCTCTTCTCATTTTGCTTCTCAGTTGCAAGATGAATCATTGCCGAATGACTCATAGTTACTTGGAAGCTTATTCTGATTCCATTGAAAGGCTTTGCCATATTGCAAAGCCTAACATCTGACTTAGGTTTTTAAATAGACCTAAAAAAAGGTTTGATATGTATCTTTTAACTGCCAGGTGTAAGCTGTATGTTGCCTTATTGTCAACAATATTTTATGAGGCTGTGTTCCTATTTCTTTATGTCAATAAGATGCTCTTTCTAGTGGGAAGACCTAGCTAGTATCAGAATGCTCTCAAGGGAGACCTGGGGTTCTTCATTTATCCTCTTTAATTTCTGTGACTTCTGAAAAATCCTGTGTATCTTTAGACTTCTGACTCCCTGGAAGAGCTTGATGGTCCTGTTTTGTAGCTCTTCCTTCACATAGCTACACATGTGGTTTCTTGCTCCTTCTAATTTGCGTTGTGTTTCTAATTATAATTTTACAACTCTCTGGGTATACAATGGCATCTGATTCTAAGATGTTTACAAGTATTGTTGACAACAGAGATACCTTTTGGTTACTCTGTTCTGTACTAGCATTTAGATTTTATATGGTAAGGGTCCCAATTTCAGAGACAAACCACTTTACTCTGCTTAACTTGTCACCAAACATTTGTATGAAAGAGTTACTGGAGATGTCTATGCCAAAAAGTTAACAGGATTCTATGGATAGAGGTGCCAGAGACATGAGTGTGTGTTAGATATCAGTCAGTCATATATCAGTAGCTAATATGATTTTGCTCTTTAAACACTGCCAACTTCACAGATCTAACAAGATTTACACTGTTGTAAATGTTTCCTTTTAAATATATTTATCTCACAGGGTAAATCATACCCCTTCAGGGGCCCATTCCCACCGGCATGGAGTCCAATCACCTACCTAGATAACAACAACCTCTGGAGGACAATGGATGAGATGGGCCAAGAGGTAACCCTTCCTGTTTTGACTGCATATCTATTTTTCATTAGTTCTCAGAAGAAAAAAGGTGCAATGTATCAGTAAGCCCACACGCAGAGCATAGTGTCCGGCGATCAATAAACAGCAGTGAAATGAATGAATGAATTTGTGTCTAACTTCTAAAAGAATGAGGGATATTACACAAAATGTCATTTATATACAATTGATGGGCAAGTAGAAAAGTATGAAGCCAGTAGCCTTCCTAGGATGATATTTCTAATTTAGAAAATCCCCAGAACACAGAAGTTTCTTTGATTCTCTAGCACACCCAAGTGTGCAGCCCACGAGTAAATAAATACATGGAAACTTTAACTGAAAACTCTTCTGATTTTGAGATGATTAGCAGACATTCTTTGTTCCTAATTAAAGAGTTGAATTTATAAATGACTTTTGTAAGTTATTAATTCCCCTTACCTGCAGCTTCAATTTCCATCTGTGACCAACTGCAGTCGGAAAATATTAAACAGAATATTCCAGAATCAGAGACCATATTCACATAACTTATTACAATACATTGTTATAAATGGTCTGTTTTATTTTTGTTAATATATTGCTGTGTACAATGTAGCAATTAAATTTTATTGTAGATATATTCATATAAGAAAATACATTTATTCTGAAGGAATATTATAAACTGAGTGCTATAGATCTGTGACAGAAGAAGCACACAGGCACTGAGGTTTATACTATTTGAAAAGCTATTAGGGGTGCTTGGAAAAATTAAATTTTAAACTTTTTCTTCTTTGAGTTAGAGCTTTACTATTGTTCAAATAATTCGCTGCATGGAAAACTGTCTTCTCTCTTCTTTAATGCATCTGAACATAGATTCCCAGTGATGCTCCATGGAAGGCACCCCTTGCTGAGGAATGGGACTACATGACAATGAAAGAGTTGCTAGATAAGATCTGCTGGACCAAGTAAGCTTTTTCATTGGGCAAAAGAATTTATTGTAACAATGCTTGGGGTTTCTTTAGCCATGCCATTTAACAGGCATAAGGCAAGGAAATATCTGCTTAATGTCTAAACCCATACCACTAGCTACATGAAGAGTTGAAAGATACTGAAACTAAGTATTCCTTTAAAGATAGATCTATTTTATTGCCTTTATATAGTTTTGCACCACAACAGTGCTATTTTCCCCATAAATTCCTCAGAACGATCTAGAATAAGCCATTTTTTTTACTTAGAATGTTTTCAAGACCAGTGGTTTAACAGTCTCACTTACCAGGTTGTTGATGTAGGACTAGTTTTGTATTCCTCACTGGTGGTGCAGATAGCATAGGCTTTTGAAACATCATTTATGATATAGCGCAAATCTTCAATGTTTTAAACAGTGACTTCTAGGTAATTGACAGCTATAGAAGAAACAAGCAAGTGGGCCTACTTGTCCCAATTAGTGAACAAACCGTAGTGTTGAAAGCAAGCATTTGTGAGTCAAGGTTGAAGTTCTGATTTGCAGCAGGGAAAGTGGAAAGAATTGCAGGGCTTCAAGTTCAAGCCAACTTCAGGCTCATGAGTAATAGAACTGGGCACCAAGTTTGAGAGTAATGTCCTGTAATGCTAAATCACATTTCTTAAAAATCTATTTGGCTCTGAAGCTAGTACTTTCACATTCTGGACATTAAGGAAGGAAGTGATAACACTGACCATTTAAAGTAAAAACAAGGTTTTAGATGTATCTGAATCAACAGACATGACTGAATAACAGGACAGGCTTGTTAATTAAGCTTATAATTCATCTTAAAGACAGTGTAAACAAGGGAAGGAGAGGGGGGGGGAAGGGCACCCAAAAGATGGGATAGACTAGAGGTTTTTAAATCATGTTGTGAAGAAAAACATTGTAGTTTAAAAAATAATATTAAACACATAGAAAAGCAGACTTCCATAGAGTAGAAACAGTGATATATATAATCCTCCCTCTGAAAATCATATTATTTATAATTTGATTTATAATGGACATCCACTGCCAAATATTTCCTGAAAAATGAATACTATTACTGCTCTGTTGGGCATTTTGACCACCTCAAGGCTTTCAATATTATTATTATTATATAATAGGCTGCATATTACATAACATGCTTTTGAAAGTATTCCATTATGAAATGATCATTTCAGACATGAATTGATGCCCATTGTGCATTAAGCCATTTAAGAACATTCATCTATGCTATTAAAAAATTGATATGAGAACATGGTTTATAATAGAATTTATTTCGATTGTAATAGAATTCTGTTTATTTATAAATTTTCTAGATTTCCAATCTACATTTGTTCTAGATCTTCAGTGATGGAAAGCTTTTAATAAATTCAGTTTGATCTTTTGTCCCCAAAGAGCTTTTAGGCACCTTCAAAATGGGACCAGTTATGTTTCTTTGAGATCATGGAGACCTGCGATTTACTGCCACAGGCTCGACCCTGGCCTCCAGTTAGTGAATACCCTTGGTTTTCAACTCACCAAAAGAATGCTGAGATACTTATGTAAACAAGAATCAGAGAATTTTCTAATTATTCCTAAGCAAGATATGCATGAGATCATTCGTTGACTTTAAAGAAAACAACACCCAGAATGACTAACCTATTCTGATTCAAAGTAAATCACAAACATATTCAAAGACTAATGCTGATCATTTTATAGTTGTAATTTATAAAATGTTGTTCAGAAGCACAAAATGTATTTTCAGTGTGATCGTAGATATACAATTGCCTTTTAGAAAAACTATACCTAAAAAAAGACACATCAAATGAGACTTATAATGCCTTTTGGGTGACAGAAATATGGAAAATACTCATTGCCTCCTTTTTATCTTAAGAATTTCCAGAGCATATCTAATGTGTATATATTCTTATAGAGAAATCTTTTTAAAAATCAACAAGGCAAAAATTACAAAATCTCATTATACTAAACTACTTGACCTTTCCTCCTTTAAATGCTGTAAAGCTCATGTCTTTTCTTACAGAAACTCCCAGAGTAAAACAGATTAGAAATGTACCTACCTAACACAGAGAAATACAGTTGCCCTCTTTAATCTGCAGCTTCAATTAATCATCATTAATCTTTCTCCAGAAAGAACATTTTTCATCATGGGAGACATAGACTACATTCAAATACATTTTATTATTTTATAATTTGTGATTTCTCATCTTATTATTAGCTATTGCTATTTTCTCATTGTGCCTTAATTACGAAATTAAAGGATTCTATAGTGCTCAGAAGTAAACCCAAATCTCCAGATATAATGGGCAAGCTGCATCTCTAGATCATCAATTAAATGTTATCATAGATTTTTAAGTAAAATGCGATAGATATGTGGTTGGAGAGATGAGTGAGCAGTTAAGAGTGGTTACTACTCTTGTATATGACATGGGTTCAGTTCACAGCACCTACATCAGGTTGGACATGTAACTCCACCTCCAGGAGATCCAACAGCCTTTTCTGGTAGCCTTGGGATCCTGGGCATATGTGGTGCACATAAAAACACTCACGACTTCTTGGAGGAGAAAGATAGAGATAGAAATTCAAGTTGATTTTAAAAGTCTTGACTTTAACTACTTAGTGTGTGTTGATGCCTTTTACCAAGATAAATATTGGGGGAAGACAAGCAGGTGTGGAGGAACAACTGATAACACAGAATATGGCCAAAGTCAATTCTGAATAATGTGTTTTGTTTAAGAAGGCATAAATACCAACCATATTTCCTAAATCCATGCCCTCATGTTTTAAGATATTGAATTCCAGAAGTTTGCTAAATTATGCTAAATGTAGCCAAGGAAGCATTACTTGACTACTCTAAATCTTAAGACTGTTCTGCATTTGCTAATCACATTCTTGTTTCTTCATGAGCAGATCTGCAAAGCAGATTGCCACACTCTTTGTGAACCTGTGTGTAACTGCAGAAACCCACGAGGTCTCTGCACTGTGGTTCCTGTGGTATGTGAAGCAGTGTGGAGGTACAACCAGAATCATCTCAACAACAAATGGAGGACAGGTACTCACTCTCCCAACACAAAACCACTACTACAGAAATGACTGCCATTCTGCAGTCATGAAATGGTGGTGCATGAGACAGATTTGTGGTTTGTCCTGCTTTACTGTGGTAGCTTCAAGTAGATTTCAGAAGGGACCATCTGTTGTTAGGTATCCAGTGGCCAGCATAATTTTAAGACTAGGCTCCTCAGAAAGTTAGAACAAGAAAGATAGAAATGCACTTGAATTTTAAAGAATATCCCATGCTTTGGGCTGTACCTCAGAAATACAACACTTCCCTAGTTTGAAACAGGTTCTGGGTCTATCCCCAGCATTAAGAAAGAAAGAGAAATAAAAGGAAAAAGAAAAGAAAGGAGGAAAGAATGTTTGAAAAAAAACCCACTGCATATATGGGAATTTATTTTTTACTTTTATTTATTCAGTGCCTGGTCTCTGAGCATTTTAAGCCATGCTCTCCATTAGGCAGACTACAAAGTAGACTGAGGTTCTTAATCTCTTTGGTAGTCATGTTCCCTTCCTACTCATCCTCTTTACCTCTCTTCTTCCTCTTCTTCTTTTCCCCCCTTCTTTCTGGACCTATCTGAAATAGTCTTTTAAAAGTTAATCAGGGAACAATGAGATATTCAGCAGGTTAAAGAGACAAAGGATGAAAAAAAAAAAGAGAGACAAAGGATGTATAGTGCCCAGAGTAATGTGGTGGCCAGGCAAAAGGGAGATAAGAATTATTCTGAGAATGTCTAACTCAGTATGAAGCCCTGGAATCCTTAGTAGTATAACTTTAATGACAGTTAATAAGCCTATAATTTTGTCAAAAAGATAGTAGCCTGTAATTAGAGAAAAATTCAAATAGCAATAATAATGAAAGTAAAAATATACCCAACAGTAAGTTATATGACATTAGTTCCAACAATAAATTGAAATTTTACATATCTTAGAGGAGGGATAGTCAGGAAAAATTATCCACTTATCTGTTTATGTCAATTCCTATATTGCCCATCCATCTTGAGTCCCATTTTCTTCTTTCCAGGAGAGGAAATTTATTGGTGGGTCTGGTCAAGTGAGTGAGCGGATAAAGGATATCCTTGGGGACCGAGTGAAACTGGAGAGGCCTGTGATCCACATTGACCAGACAGGGGAAAGTGTTGTTGTGAAAACCCTAAACCATGAAATATATGAGGTAAGCAAGAATTTCAAAGTGAGGGAAAGAGATCAGAGGCCTGTGCGTAAAAAAGATGATATGAGGCCAAAGATAGCCTAAACTTCAGCGAGTCTATTTTCAGGGCTAGCTACACTTATCTAAAAGAAAATAAAAAGGAGTGAAACTATTTGAGAGGAGAGAGGATTGAAAATGTTCTCTTACTTGTTGTACCAGGATGGTGGGATACCCAGGGAGCACCGCCCTCTCAGAGGAGAAGGAGAGGGGGTTGGAGGAGGGACTGTGTGATGGACTTGGAGGAGGAGGAGGAGGCAATCAGGATATAAATTAAATGAATTAATACATTAATGGAAAAACAAAAAAGAAAATGTACTCTCTTTAATAGGCCCTTGGGAAATTATAAAAACCAAAAGAAATACTTAATAAACATCAGTCATGGCTTATGGCCCTGCATTATTCTGAGAGTTGGGAATTTTCTGACTTTACATTTTTGATTTAGTAAAAGATTACAGCTGTACTCAACTATATAGTTGGAACTTAAAGTGGGTCTAATAGTAAGAAGAAGTAAGAAGAAACTAAGCAGGGAAGGAGAAGGCGTCCCATAAGGTGTACTGGTCTGATGGACCATAAGCTTGTTAGCAAACGCCTTATTGAGACAGGTGAGCCCAGAGCTGAAGGAGATGAGTGACTCTGTGGCCTAAATTGGGAGCATGTCTGGGCTGACCAAGCAATGCAAGGACCAAAAATGGCAAACAAAAGAAATGCTGAGACAAAACATAAAAAGAAATTGTATGGAGAGGTAACAGGGCACTGGAGGTTTCGAACTAGGGAGCAGTAATGGCTGCTTTAGCTTTTAACTGGGTCCTTCTGGCTTCACTGTTAAGCTGTGGAAGGGGAGCAAGGGTAGACAAAGAGAGAGAATTAAGAAAAACTTTTCCCACAGGCCAATGGTGGCTAATGACATTTACTTTTCTTTCAGGCTAAATATGTGATTAGTGCTATTCCACCCGTTTTGGGCATGAAAATTCACTATAGTCCTCCTCTGCCCATGCTAAGAAACCAGTTGATCACTCGTGTGCCTTTGGGATCAGTCATTAAGTGCATAGTTTATTATAAAGAGCCCTTCTGGAGGAAAAAGGGTAAGTTCATTCTTGACATAAAGACTTACTAGAGAAGGTCAAAGAAACTTTGTATCAAGATATGTATTTGGGTTTCCCCGTTTCCATCTACAGCAGGGAAGCTGATTCTATACAACAGGGCTCCATACCCAAATAGCACCAAGAGAGAGCTAGCCTCCCAGGGGTGTGGACAAGCCTGTGAGTAGAGGTAAGACCCAGCACTTCTGCCCAGAGGGACCCTCCTGGAACCCTCAGGACAAAGGGATTGAGGAGCAGCCTGGAACAGGAGCCATCCAGTTTCCATCTGCAGCCAGAGTTCTGAGCCTGTGCCTCAGGGCTCCATACCCAAGTACTGCCAGGAGAGAGCTGGTCTCCCAAGAGTGCCAACACACCTTTGAGCACAGGCAAGACCACCATTTCTGTTCAACTTCCTGGCCCAAGAAGGACCCTCACAGAGCCATCAGGACACAGGAACCAAGGAGCAGCTGGGGACAAGATCCTTCTGGTTTCTCTCTGCACCCCAGAGCTGACCCTGTACCACAGCTCTCCGAACCCACATTCCTCTTAGAGAGAGCTGGTCTCCAAGGAGTACTGACACAGAGGTATGCCGGAGAGAAAATCCACATTCAGAGAGAGCAAACCAGCTAACACCAGAGAAAACCAGATGGTGAAAGGCAAGGGCAAGAAGATAAGCCACAGCAACCAAGGCTACTTGGCATCACCAGAACCCAGTTCTCCCACTACAGTGAGCCATGGATACCCCAACACACCAGAAAAACAAGACTCTGATTTAAAATCACATCTCATGATGATGATAGAAGACTTTAAGAAGAACATAAATAATTTCCTTAAAGATATACAAGAGAACACAGGTAAACAGGTAGAAGCCCTTAAAGAGGAAACACAAAAATCCCTTAAAGAATTACAGGAAAACACAATAAAACAGATGAATGAAATGAACAAAACCATTCAGGATCTAAAAATGGAAATAGAAACAATAAAAAAAATCACAAAGGGAGACAACCCTGGAGATAGAAAACCTAGGAAAGAGATCAGGAGTCATAGATGCAAGCATTATCAAAAGAATACAAGAGATAGAAGAGAGAATCTCAGGTGCAGAAGATACCATATAAAACATTGACACAACAGTCAAAGAAAATGCAAAATGCAAAAAAATTAGAGTGCCAATAAATATCTTCAACAAAATTATAGAAGAAAACTTCTGTAACCTAAAGAAAGAGATGCCCATGAACATACAAGAAGCCTACAGAACTCCAAATAGACTGGACCAGAAAAGAAATTCCTCCCATCACATAATAATCAAAACACCACATTCACTAAACAAAGAAAGAATATTAAAAGCAGTAAGGGAAAAAGTTCAAGAAACATAAAGGCAGATCTATCAGAGTTACACCTGACTTCTCACCAGAGACTATGAAAACTAGAAGATCCTGGGCAAATCTCATACAGACCCTAAGAGAAAACAAAAGCCAGCCCAGGCTGCTATACCCAGCAAAACTCTCAATTACTATAGATAGTGAAACCAAGATAAGGGAAACTACACCCTAGAAAAAGCAAGAAAGTAATCTTCTTTCAACAATCCTAAAAGAAAGCCACACAAACATAAAAATAACATCGAAAATAACAGGAGGCAACAATCACTGTTCCTTAATATCTCTTAACGTCAATGGACTCAATTCTCCAATAAAAAAAATAGACTAACAGACTGAATATGTAAACAGGACCCAGCATTTTGCTACATACAGGAAAACCACCTGAGTTTCAAAGACAAACACTACCTCAGAGTAAAGGGCTAGAAAACAATGTTCCAAGCAAACGGTGAAAAGAAACAAGTTGCAGCTCCCATTCTAATATCAGATAAAATCGACTTCCAACCAAAAGTCAACAAAAAAGATAAGACACTTCATAAAAATTGAAGGAAAAACCAAGAAGAGCTCTCAATTCTGAAAATCTATGTTCCAAATGCAAGGGCAACCACATGCATAAAAGAAACTTTAATAAAGCTCAAAGCACATATTGCACCTCACACAATAATAGTGAAAGACTTCAACACCCCACTCTCATCAATGGACAGATCATGGGAACACAAAAAAATAGTGACACAGAGAAACTAACAGAAGTTATGGACCAAATGGATTTCACAGATATCTATAGAATATTTCATCCTAAATCAAAAGAATATAACTTCTTCCCAGCACCTCATGGTACCTTTTCCAAAACTGACCATATAATCCGTCACAAAACAGACCTCAACAGATATAAGAAGATTGAAATAATCCAATGCCTCCTATAAGATCACTACGAATTAAGGCTGATCTTCAATGGCAACAAAAACAAAGGAAAACCCACATACACATGGAAGTTGAACAGCACTCTACTCAATGATAACTTGGAGAAGGAAGAAATAAAGAAAGAAATTAAAAACTTGCAAGAATTTAATGAAAATGAAGGTATAACATACCCAAACTTATGGGACATATTGAAAGCAGTGCTAAGAGGAAAACTCATAGCTCTGAGTGCCTCCAAAAAGAAACTGGAGAGGGCATACACTAGCAGCTTAACAGCACACCTGAAAGCTCTAGAACAAAAAGAAGCTAATGCACCCAAGAGGAGTAGAAGGCAGGAAATAATCAAACTCAGGGCTGAAATCAACCAAGTAGAAACAAAAAGAACTATACAAAGAATCAACAAAACCAGGAGCAGATTCTTTGAGAAAATCAACAAGAGAGATAAACTCTTAGCCAGACTAACCAGAGGGCACAGAGACAGTATCCAAATTAACAAATTAACAAAATAAGAAATGAAAGGGGAGATAAAACCACAGATTCTGAGGAAATTCAAAAAATCATCAGATCCTACTACAAAAGCCTATACTCAACAAAATTGGAAATTCAGGATGAAATGGACAATTTTATAGACAGATACAAAATACCAGAGTTAAGTCAAGATCAGATAAACCATCTAAACACTCCCATAACCCCTAAAGGAATAGAAGCAGTCATTAAAAATCTCCCAACCAGTCTTGTTTTGATTTGCATTTCCTTGATGACTAAGTATGTTGAACATTTCTTTAGGTGCTTCTCAGCCCTGCGAATTTCCTCAGTTGAGAATTCTCTGTTCAGCTCTGTTCCCCATTTTTTGATAGAGTAATTTGGTTTTCTGGAGTCTAACTTCTTGAGTTCTTTGTATATATTGGATATTAACCCTCTATGGGACGTAGGATTGGTTAAGATCTTTTCCCAATCTGTTGGTTGCCGTTTTGTCCTATTGACAGTGTCCTTTGCCTTACAGAAGCTTTGCAATTTCATGAGGTCCCATTTGTCTATTCTTGATCTTAGGGCATAAGCAATTGGTGTTCTGTTCAGGAACTTTTCCCCTGTACCCAGGTGTTTGAGAATTTTCTGCACTTTCTCTTCTATTAGAATCAATGTATCTGGTTTTATGTGGAGGTCCTTGATCCACTTGGACTTGTGCTTTGTACAGGGAGATAGGAATGGATCAGTTCTCATTCTTCTACATGTAGACCGCCAGTTGAACCAGCACCATTTGTTGAAAGTGCTGTCTTTTTTCCACTGAATGGTTTTAGCTCCTTTGTCGAAAAGCAAGTGACCATAAGTGTGTGGGTTCATTTCTGGGTCTTCAATTCTAACTCATTGATCTACCTTCCAGTCACTGTACCAGTACCATGCAGTTGTTATCACTACTGCTCTGTAGTACAGCTTGAGGTCATGGATGCTGATTCCCCCAGAAGTTCTTTTGAGGTTGAGAATAGTTTTTGCTATCCTGGGTTTTTTGTTGTTCCAAATGAATTTGAGAATTGCTCTTTCTAAGTCTATGAAGAATTGAGTTGGAATTTTGATGGGGATTGCATTGAATCTGTAGATTGCTTTTGGCTGGATGGCCATTTTTACTATATTAATCCTCCCAATCCATGAGCACGGGAGATCTTTCCATCTTCTGAGGTCTTCTTCGATTTATTTCTTCAGAGACTTGAAGTTCTTATCAAACAGATCTTTCACTTGCTTGGTTAGTGTCACACAAAGATACTTTATATTGTTTGTGACAATTGTGAAGGGTGTCATTTCCCTAATTTCTTTCTCAGCCTGTTTATCCTTTGAGTATAGGAAAGCTACTGATTTGTTTGAGTTAATTTTATATCCAGC
>CM052722.1:3351673-3389221 GCA_028551405.1 Uromys caudimaculatus
TTTGTTCTAGAGCTTTCAGGTGTGCTGTTAAGCTGCTAGTGTATGCTCTCTCCAGTTTCTTTTTGGAGGCCCTCAAAGCTATGAGTTTTCCTCTTAACACTGCTTTCATTGTGTCCCATAAGTTTGGGTATGTTATACCTTCATTTTCATTAAATTCTAGGAAGTCTTTAATTTCTTTCTTTCTTTCTTTCTTTCTTTCTTTCTTTCTTTCTTTCTTTCTTTCTTTCTTTCTTGACCAAGTTATCATTGAGTAGAGCATTGTTCAGCTTCCATATGTATGTGGGCTTTCTGTTGTTATTGTTGCAATTGAAGACCAGCCTTAATCAAAATGGTTAAGATCAAAAACTCAGGTGACAGCTGATAATGGGGAGGATGTAGAGAAAGAGGAACACTCGTCCATTGTTGGTGGGATTGCAAGCTGGTACAACCACTCTGGAAATCAGTTTGGTGGACCCTCAGAAAAATGAACATAATACTATCTGAGGACCCAGCTGTACTCCTCCTGGGCATATACCCAGAAGATGCTCCAACATGTAATAAAGACACATGCTCCACTATATTCATAGCAGCCATATTTATAATAGCCAGAAGCTGGAAACAAACCAGATGTCCCTCATCAGAGGAATGGATACAGAAAATGTGATACATTTACACAATGGAGTACTACTCAGCTATTAAAAACAATGACTTAAAGAAATTTGCAGGCAAATGGATGGAACTTGAAAATATCATCCTGAGTGTGGTAACTCAGTCACAAAAGAATGAACATAGTATGTACTCACTGATAAGTGGATATTAGCCCAAAATTTCAGAATACCCAAATTTCACTTTACAATAACCGTTGGACTGAGTGTGAGATCCCAGATGGAAAAGTTGGAGAAGGGACTAAAGGAGCTGAGGGAGTCTGCAGCTCCATGGAGGGGGCAACATTGTCAACTGGCCTGACTCACCCCCCCCCCCCGGTTCTCCTGGAGGCTGGACCACGAACCAAAGAATACACATCTAGGAACCCATGGTTTGGACCACATATGTGGCAGATGAGGGCCTTGTTGGCCATCAGGGAGAGGAGAGGTCCTTGGGCCTGAGAGTGTTAGAGGCCCCAGTAAAGGGGAATGTCAAGGTGGGAATACAGGAGTGGGTGCGCGGGTGGATGGGAGGTGGAATACCCTCATAGAGGAGGGGGAGTGGGAGGGGATAGGGGGTTTCCAAAGAGGAGACCTGGAAAGGGGGAAACATTGGAAATGTAAATAAAGTTTCAAAAAAGAAAAAGAAAAAAAAATCCCAACCAAAAAAAGCCCTGTACCTGATGGGTTTAGTGCAGAATTCTAACAGACCTTCAACAAAGACCTAATATCAATACTCTTTAAACTATTCCACAAAATAGAAACAGAAGGAACACTACCCAATTCGTTCTATGAGGCCACAGTTACACGAATACCAAAACCTCACAAAGATCCAACAAAGAAAGAGAACTTCAGACCAATTTCCCTTATGAATATCGATGCAAAAATACTCAATAAAATTCTCACAAACCGAATCCAAGAACACATCAAAACAATTATCCAACCTGATCAAGTATGCTTCATCCCAGGGATGCAGCAATGGTTCAATGTATGGAAATCCATCAACATAATCCGCTATTCAAGGAAAAATTCACATGATCATCTCATTCAAGTATGAGAAAGCATTTGACAAAATTCAACACCCCTTCATGGTAAAAGTCTTGGAAAGATCAGGAATTCAAGGCCCATACCTAAACATAGTAAAAGCAAAATACAGCATACCAGTCACCAACATCAAACTAAATGGTGAGAAACTTGAGCAATCCCACTAAAATCCGGGACTAGACAAGGCTGCCCACTCTCTCCCTATCTATGCAATATAGTAATTGAAGTTCTAGCTAGAGCAATTAGACAACAAATGGTGGTCAAAGGGATACAAATTGGAAAGGAAGAAATCAAAATATCACTGTTTGTAGATGATATGATCTTAAGTGACACCCCCCCCCCGACTCCACCAGAGAACTCCTACATGTGGTTAACAACTTCAGCAAAGTGGCCAGATATAAAATTAACTCAAACAAATCATAGCCTTCCTATACTCAAAGGATAAACAGGCTGAGAAAGAAATTAGGGAAATGACACCCTTCACAATAGTCACAAACAATATAAAGTGTCTTGGTGTGACTCTAACCAAACAAGTGAAAGATTCGTATGACAAGACCTTCAAGTCTCTGAAGACAGAAATCAAAGAAGACCTCAAAAGATGGAAAGATCTACATGCTCATGGATTGGCAGGATTAATATAGTAAAAATGGCCATCCAGCCAAAAGCAATCTACAGATTCAATGCAATTCCCATCAAAATTCCAGCTCAATTCTTCACAGACTTAGAAAGAGCAATTCTCAAATTCATTTGGAATAACAAAAACCCAGGATAGCAAAAACTATTCTCAACCTCAAAAGAACTTCTGGGGGAATCAGCATCCCTGACCTCAAGCTGTACTACAGAGCAGTAATGATAAGAACTGCATGGTATTGGTACAGTGACAGGCATGTAGATCAATGGAATAGAATTGAAGACCAAGAAATGAACCCACACACCTTCAGGCACTTGATCTTTGACAAAGGAGCTAAAAAGCATCCAGTGGGAAAAAGACAGCATTTTTCAACAAATGGTGCTTGCTCAATTGGCAGTCAACATGTAGAAGAATGCAAATTGATCCATTCCTATCTCCCTTTTACAAAGCTCAAGTCCAAATGGATCAAGGTTCCACATAAAACCAGATATACTGAATCTAATAGAAGAGAAAGTGGGGAAAACTCTTGAACACATGTGCATAGGGGAAAAGTTTCTGAACAGAACACCAATGGTTTACGCTCTAAGATCAAGAGCAGACAAAGGTACCTCATGAAATTGCAAAGCTTCTGTAAGGCAAAGGAAACTGTCAATAGGACAAAAGGGCAATCAACAGATTGGGAAAAGAATTTTACCAATCCTATGTCCAATAGAGGGCTAATATCCAATATATACAAAGCACTCAAGAAGTTAGACTCCAGGGAACCAAATAACCCTATTAAAAAGTGAGGAACAGAGCTAAACAGAGAATTCTCAACTGAGGAATACTGAATGGCTCAGAAGCACCTAAAGAAATATTCAACATTCTTAGTCATCAGGGAAATGCAAATCAAAACAACCCTGAGATTCCACATCACACTAGTCAGAATGGCTAAGTTCAAAAATTCAAGTGACAGCAGATATTGGTGAGAATGTGGAGAAAGAGGAACACTCCTCCATTGTTGATGGGATTGCAAGCTGGTACAACAATTCAGGAAATCAGTTTGGCAGATCCTCAGAAAATTGGACATAATACTACCTGAAGACCCAGCTATACCACTCCTGGGCATGTACCCAGGAGACTCTCCAACATGTAATAAGGACATATGCTCCACTATGTTCATAGCAGCCATATTTATAATAGCCAGAAGCTGGAAACAACCCAGATGTCCCTCCACAGATACAGATACACAGATACAGAAAATGTGGTACATTTATACAATGGAATACTACTCAGCTATTAAAAACAATGACTTCATGAAATACGCAGGCAAGTGGATGGACCTTGAAAGTACCATCCTGAGTGAAATATCTCAGTCACAAAAGAATGAACATGGTATGTACTCACTGATAAGTAGATATTAGCCCAAAAGTTCAAAATACCCAAGATTCAGTTCACAAACCATATGAAGCCTAAGAAGAAGGAAGACCAAAATGGGGATGCTTCAGTCTTTCTTAGAAGGGTGAACAAAATACTCACAGGAGGAAATATAGAGACACAGTGTGGAGCAGAGTCTGAAAGAAAAGCCATCCAGAGACTGACCCACCTCGGGATACATCCCATATATAACCACCAAACCTAGACCCGAACATTATTGTGGATGCTGGGAAGTGCTGGCTGATGGAAGCATGATAAGCTGTCTCCCAAGAGGCTCAAGCAGAGCCTGACAAATACAGAGATGGATGCTTGCCGCCAACTATTGGACTGAGCGTGGGGTCCCGGATGGAGGAGTTGGAGAAGGGACTGAAGGAGCTGAGTGGGTCTGCAACCCCATGGAGGGAGCAACAGTGTCAATTGGTCAGGCCCCCTGGTGCTCCCAGAGACTGGACCACCAACCAAAGAATACACATCGAGGGATCCATTGTGCTGGCCACATATGTGGCAGAGGAGGGTCTTGTTGGCCATCAATGGGAGGAGCAGCCATTGGGTCTGAATGTGTTAGATGCCCCAGTGTAAGGAAATGCTAGGGAGGGAAGATGGGAGTGGGTGGGGGAGTGGGGGAGCACCCTCATAGAGGCAGGAGGACAGGGGATGGGATAGGGGGTTTCTGAAGGGGAAACCTGGAAAGGGGGAAAACATGTGAAATGTAAATAAAGCAAATTATATATATATATATCTTTTAAAAATGATATGTATTTGGATTAACTGTATTGGAATCTGAACAGAAAATTTATTATTCTCTGGTCTTTTCCTTCTGAGTCCTAACATAAAGGGTGTGTGACGCTACCTCTGACTATTACTAGTTCTATGTATAATTCTTGCAAATAAAATGTATTGGCGCAAACACATGCATTTTTTTCCTTGAAATTTGACCCATTTTTCAAATAATTTGATATAATGCTTATTTAATCCTTTCCCAAGCCCCATGAGAACATGTGATTTCATTTCATAATATATTTTTCAAACACACGAATTTAAAAAGTCATGGATTCATGAATGGGGATGTAGATTGATGGTTGAATGCTTGCACAGCATGTACAAGACTGTGTTTTATCCCCAGCTCTACACACACACACACACACACACACACACACACACACACACATACACACACACACACACACACACACACACACAAAGTAGCAATTATGAAAATTTTCAGGTCATCTTTTATGAGTGTTAAGATCCTATTAAATCAAATAAAATTCATTTCTTCGACGGGCAGTGGTGCACACCTTTAATCCCAGCACTTGGGAGGCAGAGGCAGGTGGATTTCTGAGTTCGAGGCCAGCCTGGTCTACAGAGTGAGTACCAGGACAGTCAAGGCTACACAGAGAAACCCTGTCTCAAAAAACCAAAAATAAATAAATAAATAAATAAATAAATAAATAAATAAATAAATAAATAAATAAATAAAATATTTAATATAACGTGTTGCCACGTAAATTATATGTATAAGCTATTATATGGTATATTGCATATACTATATACAAAATATATGCATAAGTGTAAACAACATAAATACTATACATTGTTTAGGAAATCATAACAAGGAAAAAGGTTATAGATATCCCGTTAGTAAAGATGTAATTTTAAAGAATGGTTTTTGGTTGAGACAGGGTCTTTTTATGTAGCCTTGGCTGTCCTAGTACTTGCTATGTAGAAAAGGTCAGCCTCAAAGTCACAGAGATTCTCCTGTCTTTGTTCTAAAGTGCTTGGATTAAATATGTGTGCCACCATGCCTGTCCTGAAAAAATGTTTTTGACAGTAACTGTGAATTGGTATAGAACCCATGAATACAGAGAACCAACTGTATTTTGTTTCGGGGGTAATGGTGAAAGTACTTTTATTCAGAATGAATTGAAATTTTTACCCAAGTTATTGTTCTTGAAAGGAAAGGGATCTTCAGAGGTCAGGTTTGGAATAGGACTCTGTGGTTTATTTTAGTTTCCCATGTTCTCTCTGCCTATGTCCTAAATGTTGAAGACTGCTTCAACTGGCATTAAGTGACTGAACAGATACAAAAACACACATGTGCAGTTCCAGATACTCAAGAGGCTGAGGTAGGAAAGCCACATGAGACCAGGAGTTAATGGCTGACTTGAACAATATACTGAGACCCTGCCTGTAAAACAAAAGTTGAAAGAGGAAGGACTCCTCATGAAATAGGAGCATGCAGCCTCTTGTATTTCAGTTTCCACTGACCACTTTGAATTTGTTCTTTTTATGTCCAGTATGGTGTCTTACATAGCTGGTCTCAAAACCACTATGTAGATGAAGTTCCTGCTTTTACCTCCCAGGTGTTAAGATTACAGATAGGCACCACTACATCCAGTTTGTACAGTGCTGGGAAACAAACACACGGTTTGGTGCATGCTAGGCAGGCACTGTACCAACTGTGTTACAACCTCTTAGCCTACTCTGATTCTTTTCATAGAAAAAGGTTACCTAGCCCTGTCCTTGACAACAGTTCAGTTTGCTTTCATACACCTAAAGTAGAATGGTATACATTTGGCCTCCAAATTTCTCAAATTGAAAACTATGTTTTTTATTACAATTGCTGTGGGCGAAATGATAGGGTAATGAACATGTTCCTGTACTTCACTGTTTTCTAAGATTTCTGTGGAACCATGATTATTGAAGGAGAGGAAGCTCCAATTGCGTACACATTGGATGATACCAAACCAGATGGCAGCTATGCTGCTATAATAGGGTAAGACACAGTTCTAAAATTATAACTGTATTTGCTATTGACAAGATAATACAATACTGTTGATTAAGGCATACAAAGCTTAGTTAAAACAATTTTTTCTTGATGGTACTATTCTGTAAATCCAGTGATAAGAGTATTCTTATTATTTCTTTTTAAATAATAAATACGTATATGTTGAATACCAATAACATTTAAATTTTGTTATATTAATTTTCTACTTCATATTAGTCTATCAGTAGATATGTTTTGGGGCCATCTTTACATGATAGACTGATACTAAGAGGAATATTTTACTAAGAGTTCTTCTTATGGGAACTGTGTGGGCATCCATGTTGTATATTATGTTTTCTGTTGCTATAGCAAAGTTCTTAAGACTGGGTAACTTAAAAAGAGAGGATGTTCATTGTACCTCACAGTTCTGGAAATCTAAGAGCATGAAATTAATATTTGTGCTGCTTCAAAACACAGCAGAGAGGAAGCAAGGACACAGGCAGAGAAGCCGAACTTGTTATTTAAAATAATCCACTCTCCCAAAGAGCAATCCACTATCATAGAAACCATATTAATCCTTTGAATTCCCCACAATTCAAAATATTCTGAAAGGCCCTACCACTTCTCAACCCTACTATATTGTGAATGGAACTTCAACATGAATTTTGGTGAGGATGACTGTAATATCTAAATCACAGTAAACATTACACAAGTAGATTATTAAGATTTTTTTTCTGAGTCACTCTACAAAGATGTGAAGGCCAGACTTAAGGATAACTTGCCCCAGCGCAGCTGAAGAGTGTTTAGGGGCCAGGACTTGAGGCAAAGATGTATTTGCCTTGAAGAGGAAGACCTGAGATGGCCTACAGAAAGCCAAGGTGAGAACAACAAGGGCAGAGCAAGTGGTGAAGCAGGGAGCACTTGCAGGGCTGGAAATGAGACAGCATCTCGAAGGTTGTGTGTTACAGGAGCATCATGGTAGAGAAAGAGAGAAAGGGCAAAGAAGGACTGGATGGTTCAGACACAGCTTTAAGTGAGCATATGAGACTCTAGTCACTAGACCTGCTGGAGGACAGTAGATCTTTCATCATACTAACCTAGGAGAAATCATGACCAGGCATTTACTTTTACTCCCTTGATCCCTCAAAGCCAGAAAGTACTCCTCAGTGTCAAGAATGGGCCATTGAAACAGGGATACTGTGAACATAAGTCAGTATCTAGGTGGTTTCCTTGCATAGTACACAGGGCATGTATAGCCATAGAAATGAAGTGGAGGTGGAAGTAAACTCCTCTCTTTTTCTTGTTTGTATATTTTAGATTTATCCTTGCTCACAAAGCTAGGAAACTGGTACGCCTTACCAAAGAAGAAAGGTAACAAGACCTTTTTTCCTTCTTCCTTCTTTCCCCTTCCTCTTTCTTCCCTCTCTCCCTCCCCCATCCCCCATTTCTTCCTTATATCAATCCCTTCTTTTTTTATTGGATATTTTCTTTATTTATATTTCAAATCTTATCCCCTTTGCCCCATCCTGGAAAACCCCTATCTCAGCCCCCAGCTCCCTGCTTCTATGAGGGTGTTCCTCCACCTACTCACCAATCCCACTTCCCCACCCTCAAGTCTCCTACACTGGGGCATCAAGCCTTCATAGGACCAAGGGCTTCTCCTCCCATTGATGCCTGACAAGAGCATCCTCTGCTACATATGCAGCTGGAGCCATGTGTACTCTTTTGTTGGTGTTTTAGTCCCTGGGAGCTCTGGGGGCGGGGGATCTGGTTGGTTGATGATGTTGTTCTTCTTATGGGGTTGTAAACCCTTTCAGCTCCTTCAGTTCTTTCTCTAACTCCTCCGTTAGGGACTCCCTCCTGTTTTTAGTTGATAGGAAGATAGTTTTTTAGAGCAAAACATATACTCAATAGGGAATGTAGGCTTCGCAAGTAAGTCACCTCTTTCTTTCCTCAGCTGTCTCTCTCTCTCTCTCGGCTCTTTTTATGTGTTTTTGTTTTGTTTTGTTTTACTATTTGCTTGCCATTTGATGTTTATTGACTTTTAGCATACAGAATACCTCATAATATGTGTATTGTTAATGTGATGTATCTGTTATGTTAATGATAAAGGTCACAATGCTTATTACTTAAGAACCAAATATTCAAATTAATACTTACCAAGTTATTATACACAAGACATTATGCTAAGAACTATGAGCATTATGAAAATGGATGTAAGGCCAGTGCTGAACATTTACTTACAGAGG
The DNA here is from genome assembly GCA_028551405.1 of Uromys caudimaculatus. Taxonomy (NCBI): domain Eukaryota; kingdom Metazoa; phylum Chordata; class Mammalia; order Rodentia; family Muridae; genus Uromys; species Uromys caudimaculatus. The sequence goes on from CM052722.1 coordinate 3,360,404, forward strand.
AGATTGCTAAGTAGACAAATTACTAGGTTAGGCAGCATTACATAAATGATGCATAGCAATTACAGGTTATAGGTACAGAGACTAATTTCTCTGGAGGCTATTTCTCCTAGCAATTTGTATCAATCACTGCCAAATATGTATACCTGCAGAATAACATAACATATTTAATGACTCAAAGCCCAAATGACTTTGCAATGCATTATTTCAGTCTGCAAAGCATGTTCCTCCATAACCCATGCCACCTTGGTGCATGGCCAGAGTTGCGGAAGTCTGACTGGGCCATAGATTTCCAAATGGCCCCATTGAACTATAAGATCCATGAAGGTTAGGGAGTGTTATCTAACTGACTCACTGTTAAATCTTCAATGCCTTGAACACATCTTTTCCCAAGTTGTCTTTTTGATCATGTTCATAGATTAGTACATCATATGCTGTAACAACTACATCTTTCATGTGATCAGGGTTATTCACTCTAATAGTTTAATAAATGATCTGTCATACACAGAAAAACTCCTATTTCAATATATTGTTTTGACTTTATCTTTTGTTTAGATTTTATTTTTAAGTGTGTGTGACATGTGTGTTCATGTGTGTGTATTGCACGTGCAGTTGTGTGTGTGTGTGTGTGTGTGAGAGAGAGAGAGAGAGAGAGAGAGAGAGAGAGAGAACCCTTTGAGGCCAGACATACTGAATACCCCTAAAACTGAAGTTATAGGCAGCTATGAACTGTCCGATGTCGATGCTGGGAACCGAAAGTGGGTCCTCCAAAGAACTGACACACTCTTAACTGCCAATCCATTTCTCCAGTCCTCCAAGATACGTATTTTTAATTATCCTTTCTTCCACTGCTTTGGGATGATTATAATGAGAGTGAGATAGGATGAGTTGTTGCCTGTTCAGACTGTCCTCTGACTCACTACATAGCCCAGACTTGCCTTTAACACAATCTTCCTGCCTCCACCTCCCAAGTGCTGAAATTACAGGCATGCATCACCTTGTCCATCTCTGGATTCATCTACTATTTGAAAATCTTTTCTTTGTCTGAAGTATATTTTGATGTAAGAGGTGATGCCATAGAGTGTGGAGGTACTCATGAGGATTTACTTCTAACCAAAGACTTATTGATGGAATCTAGGGGAGGGTTCATCAGTTTTCTATAAGGATGTAGACTCTGGTAAATTGACTATGGTCTGGTGGATGACCCCACTCCCATGAATATATAGCTAACAAAAATTGGACTTGGTGAGTTCTGTTTGAAAAAGAGGGGATAGGGAGTGGATATGGAAAGAGTTAAGGGGGGATTTCAGGAATGAAAATGATCAAAATATATTGTATACATGGATGAAATTCTCAAATAATTAATAGAAATATATTTTTCACAAAGAAGTGAAGGTTCAGCTCTGTTTCTTCCCTGGGCATCCATATTTTTGAATTATCAGTCTTTTCTCCAAGAGCATAAAATGCCCACCTTCCTGAATTAGAACTCTCCTTATATACTTCATTCTATTTCTGGAGCTAACTGCATATCTTTACTCTGCTACCATTCCTCGGTCTACGTCATGCTATTCCAGAGAAAGAGAGAGGCAGAAGACTTTGAGCACTTTTATTCCTTTGCTTGTAGAAAGAGTTCCTAGGTGTAGAACAGTATTACATTTTAGAAAGATATTTATTTTTATGTATACGGGTGTTTTGCCTGCATGCATGTCTGTGCAACACATGTGTGCCATGCTCGGTGCCTGCTGGTGCTAGAAGAGTGTATTGGATGCCCTGGAACAGGAGTTACCACCTGCTGTGAGCTGCCACATGGATGCTGAGGATTGAACTCGGGTCCTCTCTTAGAGCAGCCAGTTCTTGTAACTCCTGAACCAACACTCCAGTCTACAATAACAGTACTTTTTAAATGAATTGGCCAAGCAATAAATCATGTTTAAGATCCCCTTGTGCATTCCTAATCTATAAAGGCCAATATTGAAACAGCTATGCTCATTTTTGGAAATATAAATATATCAGTGGCTAGATTTATGTTAATTGATAAATTAGTTGATTCGTCTTAAGTGACTAATTATAACAGCTGTCTTACTTCCAATTCTCCCACTAGACTTAAGAGAAAGTATTGACTAAGCATTTATTTATTGCAAACCATTATTGGTCTATGAATTTTATATTGGCAGATTTTAAATTTGAGAAGCCCTTGGAATGCTTGGGAAATGCTGATTACTGTCACCTTCCTTTCTGAGTCAAGAGTCAGGAGAAGAACCTGAGACTGTCTTTTCTAAGTTGATATGCCCAGTGATTCATTTTACTTTCTTTCTTAAAGATTTAGCAACAGTCTCTCTACATTCCTATTTGAGAGCTCATGGTTTTAAGGCATTAGAAATAGAACAGATTCTTGTTTTTCAAAAATTAGAATGAAGATAGTTATGGTCACTCTTGCTTGTAATTATGTCACATGAGAGGCCAAGGCAGGAAGATTGAGAATCCCAAGCAAGCCTGGGCTACATAGCAGCACAGCATCTCAAGCAGGCCTGGACTACATAACACAGCATGTCAAGCAAAAGAAACCCGTAATTAGTTAACCTGAAAGGTCAAAGTGGAAGCAATGGCACCCACAGACTTTTTCTTAAGGGAACAGGTGCCTTCCCATTTTTCTTCCCCTTACTTTCTTTAAGCTCCACTTTTATTATTAAAGCATTTTATTTCTCTGTTGTACAGACTGAGGAAACTTTGTGAGCTATATGCAAAAGTTCTGAACTCCCAAGAAGCTCTGCAGGTAAGGCTGTTTCCCAGTCTTTGCCCAGTGGGAAGAGGCCTGCTTTGTCCTGAAAGGCTTCTCAGGGATGGGTTTGTGCCGGAAAGACCCTACATCTAATCTTTCCTCAATATACTCACAAAACGGTCTGTACATGTAGGGTTGGTGCATAAATGGCTCCAAAAAGTGTTTCACTCTGCTAAAAGGAGTGCTTCTTTTGTCCCTAAATTTTAACTATCCTTGGATCAAGCTCGTGAGTGACAGCAGTCGGTAATTAACGTTCTCAAGCACTGTATGAAGGAGTTGAATGGAAAACATCACTTAAGGAGGAAAATGGTTGTTTTTGACTTTCTAAGAAGGATATTGATGGTTCATTTCTGATGATGAAACGGTGTTGCTTCTGTCCTCGTGTGCTTTTTGTACAAAGAAAGTCACTTGCTTCACTGGGGCTTCAGTGTTTCCTGTGTGAGTGGAATCAATTCCTTGGAGGTAGGAGAAATGAAAGAGAAAGCCCAAAGAGCCAAAGAAGGATGCTCAGGAAGCATTATCAGTCCTCAGATGTCAAACATAGTGTGATGATGATGGTAGTACCAGGAGAGGCCCAGAGCCATTCACTACTTAGGCAGGGCCTCACACATTGTAATAGGATGCCTATGCAAAGTCAGCTATGTGATCATATTTTTTTTTTAACAAAACATTTTTCAAAGTCTAGTTTTAAATTTTTTCCATATCAATTTTCTCTTTTCAAAGTGAAGCTTAGTGATAAGCTTTCTGTTTAGGATATTCATTGTTGGTTCCCCCCCCCCCCGGGGGTAGAATTGAACATAAGAGTGCTGACAAGCTAGGCATGTGCTCTATCACTGAGCTGTAACTCTGGCTTCTGTTTTTATAAGGAGTTCAAATTTTGTAAAAACTCTCAGCTAAAATACAGCTTGTTGATTTCTAAAACATATTTTCCAGACCAATGGTTGTTTTACAAGTCCCACCATCCCTCCATAGTGAGTACATACTATGAAAACCATTCCACCTTCAGCAAAGCTCACACCTATCAAAACATGAAACTCATCATCATTTGTTTTTCACAGATACACACTTCTGCTTTTTTTTTTTTCTTGGACAACCATTCTTGTAAACTATATCACTTTAAAACTTTTCTCAAAACCATTAGACACTAAAATCTTTCTGATAGATAAAAAGAAAGTAAAAACGGAAACAGATAATTACTGTCTATGTCCAGAAATAGTGGTGCATCTTCATAATCTCAGTACTTGCAAGGTGGAAACATCAGAGGCGGATCAAGAATCTCAGGCCATTATGCTACATGACAAGACTGTCTCAAAAAAAATTAAGACATGCATGTGCCAAATGCAAAAAAACTTTCTAAGGTCTGAATTTATCGAAGTTTATTATTGAAAACATTTATCTGCCCAATGACCTGTCTTCAGAAACATCAGGCTAATATAACCCTATTTCAGAAGTACAGTCAGTCTTCTGTATGTAGAGGTTCTACAAAATATTTGAAAAAAAATCACACATGCACTGAAGAGTCAGTTCATATTTGCATGACATTTATATTGCATTATGTAGCGTAAATAATCCAGAGGTAATTTAAAGCATACAGGAGGATATGCACAGATTATAGGCATACACTATACCACTTTCTACAAGGGGCTTCAGTAGCTATAGGAATCAGGGAATCTTGGAAGCACTGCCGGCAAATTCTGAGAGACAGCTGCAATTGGTTCTCTGTAATGAAATCTACTATCATGTGTTCCATATACAATAGACAAAATACCTTCTTCTGCCTCCTTTTCAAGTCTTTTTCCCCTCTGCCTTAACAGCCAGTCCATTATGAAGAGAAGAACTGGTGTGAGGAGCAGTACTCCGGGGGCTGCTACACAACCTACTTTCCTCCCGGCATCTTGACCCAGTATGGAAGGTACTACCTAATCACTATACCACCTCATTCAGGGCTGGCACACCTTAAAACAAGGTGTGTTTGATAAATAAAAGTGTGCTAAGCTGTGACCAAAAGCCCCTGCAATTGAAGCCAAGCTCCAAACAGGTTACCATTTTTCTCCCTGGTTTTTGCTTTCCTGTCAATACCAGAAAGCATCTCCAGAATTTTCTTTGAAGCTCATGAGTCTCACAAGGGAAGTCACATCACGGTGCTGCACCACTGTGTTGTTTCTGCTCTTCTTTCCTCTAGAGAAGCAAACTCAGTCAGTGTAACTGAAGAAAGTTGACACATAAGGAGCACTTTAGGTAGCCAGAGGATTTGTTCAGACTGCTAGTAGACTGTCCTAATACTGAGTCTAGAACTCAGGAAACATCCTCAAGAGCACCTCTATGTCAGTGTGGGCATGGCTCTGTGAACTCAAAATCAATTCTAAACCAGGCAAGAAAGGGATTGAGTTCCTTCTCTAATCCTACCAATCACCTGTTTAGTCATTTATTGTTGTTGAATTTTACTTTCTTTGGCACATGGATGAGAAACACAAGAAAATGTGATCATAACCTGAGTTATTCTTTAGCAACTCTATTCTGTTTCTAACACATGATATGACTCATCCCTTCAGAGTTCACAGGCTTTTTAGCACGCACAGCATTGTGCATCCAATTATGAGTCACTGGTGCTGAGTTCAGTGTATCTGATGACAATAACAAGGCATGACTTAATGACCATTACCAGGACTCTCCTAGCAACACTAAACTAAAATGGGAAAGATAAGGAAAGTATGTTAAGAGTACATCATGGAGCGTTACTGGGATGAAGCCATTGATCAGCTCTCCATGGAAACCAACGGAAGAAGGGTTCAAACCTGCTTATCAAAAGATAATTAAAGACTCTGGGTGTCATGGTCCTTATCTACCTACAGATACTTGATATGCTTCTGAGTCAATAGGTTACTTTTCAGATAGTGACTTAATGAGCTGAGTGTAGATGAAGTCACTAGTAATTGTTTTATTGAGTATATATTGAATAAGTTCCAACCATTTGCTGACCACTTCTAAAAATGTCAATATCAAAGTTATGCCTTCTTGCCAAGGAATTGATAATGTTGGAGGCAATGGTGGGAAGCAGAGGAAGGATAGAACATAAGGAATTAAGTACTAAAGTATGAGGGCTAGTGCTTTAGTTAAGGGCCATAACAATATCCTGGGAACCCATGGAAATATAGGCTCCCCTTACCTAGTGAAATGTGCATTGGCTTCATATCAGACAGTAGGGACAGAGAAGCTTCACTGGGAATGGAGTCTAGGTAGACTGTTATAGAAACAGCCATGGATTAGAATCCTGCAAGTTCTTTGTTTTTTTGTTTTTGTTTTGGGTTTTTTTGTTATTTATTTATTTATTTATTTATTTATTTATTTATTTATTTATTTTACATTCCAGATTTTATCCCCCCCCTGTCCACCCTCTGTCTGTTCCACATCCCATACTTCCTCCCCACTCCCCTGTCTCCACGAGGATGTCCCCACTCCCCACTTCCCACCCAACCAGACCTCTAAACTCCCTGGAGCTTCCAATCTTTTGAGGGTTAGGTGCATCTTCTCTGATTGAACCCAGACCTGGCAGTCCTCCGCTGTATATGTGTTGGGAGAGAATTCTGCAAGTTCTTACAATGTCTTGGCCAAAGCTAAGTGTGACAGGGATATAGGTGATATTGATGACAGAACGAGAAGAATCAGGGATAGTGAGGTGGCTCAACAGTTATGAGCACTTACTACTTTTGCAGAGAACCTGAGTTCAGTTGCCAGCAGCTGCATCAGGCATCTCACAACACTCTGCAACTCCAGCTCCAAGGGATCTCCTGACTTCTGCAGGCACCTGCACACACATACACATAATTAAACAGTTTTAATTGAATAAAATGGCAAAGATTGAACTAAAAAGATCTGTAAGACCCTTGTGCCATATGGCATATTAAAGGTTATAAAACTTTGTCTTTTAGCCACTATATCAGTTTAGGTTTGAGTTTTGTTTTAAATTTAAAATGTAGTGTCATTTGATATCTGACCACTGAGTGCTAAGCTCTATGCTCAGTTTCATAGAATATCAGAAACATGACTGTGGGAGGAGGAGCATAGAGAACCCTTAATTTATCAGTCTGTGAACTAAATGTGAGGTGTAAAACCAATCCCACCACACAAGGTGATATGATAATGCCTTTCACCTTTGTCCCTTTTCATGGATGGGTGTCAGGTTTCATATCATAATGTAGGAAATTAAGGCACAGAATGACTTAATGACAGAACCCCAGGCCAAGCAGAGACTGTATCACAGAATTTCCCTGATTCTGCAAGGCCAGAACACCTGGGATACTGCAATGAGCTTTGTTGTGAGGGCCCTTGATATATTCATAAGTCAGGGCTTCCAATTAGAAGACTGAGGACAAAACAAACAGACCAACTTTAGTAAAGAACTGAATACATGTTTCTTAAGAAATTTCTGCTGTGATTAGCATAGATTAAACTTACCACGATTAGGCAATCAATCACATAATTCATGAGGAATGTATGTTGAGGTCTCCTGTATAATGGTCTCTCCCCTCTATCCTTACTACAATACACTAACTGCTCACTCACCTTCTCATCTCCACTGGACAGGAACTCTCTCAGTTTAATCCTTGCCTGTTACATTTTTATATACAGTTGTTAGCATGGTTATTTCCCTATGTCTTAGTCTTCCAATCTTTAACTAGGTTTTGGCCACTGTACCCCCTATCAGGTCTCCAACTGGCAGTTCCTTCTGTTGTAAAAAGTGAGCATATGCTGAAGTGCTTCATAGTTTAACAAGCATGAAGAGAGGAAATCCACCTTCTGTCCCTGGAAACACTTTTTGAATGTCTCCTGGCTCCCAATAATTACAGATGATTCCATGTATTATAATAATTTCACCAATACTCTGTATTTTCTTATATTCCCCTGCCTTTTGTATAGCTATGATAAATTTGGGTAAAAGAAAACATAACGATTCAAGTAAAACTATTAAGTTTTCTTATAAGAGGCTCAGCAATATACCAAATTCTAAGAGTTAGCTTCTTTCCAGACTGACCAAATACTTGCCAAAATAATTTGTTTTTCCCCCCTCAGGATTTGGAGATTTTCAATCTATAATAGTGTCGATAGTGTATTAGAACATATCACATCATAAAAGGCAGGATGCAGAGCAGAGCAGTAATAATACAGGGCCAGGGTAGTATATAGCCCCCAAAGATACACTTTCAGTGACATATTTTCTCTAATAGACACACTTCCCACCTTGCAATAGTCTGTTCTCACTGTCAATCCATCAGTAGAGACCTTATGATCAAGTATTCCCTGGAAACTTTTATAGACATGCCTAGAAGAGATAAGTGTTAATTAACATAAGCATTGCTCTAAATGCTGGATATCCCTTCTCTGATCATGGCAGCCTGAGATAGGATGAAAGTGGATCTGGATAGTACTTCTTTTATGGTGTCTTTGTAAGCATGAAAGTGGACTGCCTTTATAGGCTAAGTGCCTAGGTGCCTTCTATCCTTTGCTTAGCATGGAAGCATTCTAGAAACTGGTGACGGTAATATATCAGGCAACACAGAGAGGATAAAAATAGAGATGTTGACATCTGCTAGACATATTTCAAATGCTGGCTTTGTTGTTTTCTAGCACTGTGGCTCTTGCTGAGTCACTGTACATTTCTCTGAGCCTGTCTGTTTATATGTAATGTGAGATGTTAACTAGTAGCACTGACACGGAGTTCTTGTGTGAGATGGTAACTAGTAGCACTGGCATGGAGTTCTTGAAAAGATTAGAAAGAAAATAGAATGTAGCACAGAGATGACATGTAGCAAGGTAACCAAGACTATGTTAGAGTTCTTAGATCACCTGGCTTCAAATACTACCTCTGTAACTTGATGTGTGTAAACTAGAGAAAATCACTTCATCTTTCTTGCTGGTTAGATCTTAGGAGGCAAACACTGAAGCAATCAGTAGACAGGATAGATATCAGACTGCATTCTTAGTATTAGCATCATGGAAGAGAGAAGAAGGAAGCAAGAATGGTAAAGTCAGTAATGCAGTTCCAATAAAAGTGCCAACTGACCCCATGACACACTCTGAAAGTAGAACGGTCCTTCCAAGAGGTCTCATGTTGGAGCTTAGGGCTTACATCTTTAAAAGCTTATTTATACTAGTCAGTCACTAAATGTAATTAAAGTTACAAACAGGCATGAGGTAATTTTCTCCAGTGGAAATAGTTACCACCAAAGAGTGCCAGCATCAGAGTACCATCTTCTGGAAGCACTTCCACCAACAAACAAGTCCTTCATTCTTGGTGGTGTATCACAGTGTCTACCAAAATCAACCTCTACATTCACTTCTGGGAAAGTGTAGATAATAGTATTGGGGTTACAGTAAGGAGTAATGAACTTTGAAGAGCTGGTACCCAACAAATTTTAGCTTAGAGATTGATGCAATGGTTCTGAAACCCAGTGGATGATAGTCAATGAAGCCATAAGACTCATTTATTTCTTCAGTACCATTAATGGAAGTAATCTTAAAATCATTAGACCATCCATTTAAGAGATAGATACGGGTTAGAGATTTGGCCCAGTAGTGGAGCACATGCCTAGCATACATAAAGCCTTGTGCTCCATCCTGTATCATACAAAACCAAAAGAAATAACTACAAAAACATACGAGGAGGGAAAAGCTTGGCAAGAAGAAACTGTCAAGTTCAATGGTAAAATAACTAAGCAAGAAATCAGAAGCATGTATCACCTTCTTCATATAAAGCGATCCATACATGAGTGGGCTTATTCAGTCCAGAACCTTATAGAGACAAGTCAAATACATACTTTGCTCCTATTGATTTCAGCTCCTTTTCCTGTTAGCTTTTGGTAGAGGAGTGTGTGCATGGACCTCAGCTTGTGTTCCATTATGCCCACAACAGAGATGGCACAAGAGCTGGAGAAACCTGAGGAGCATTATCCTACATTGTCAGTGTCCTCCTAGACGTTTTGAACCTGAAGAAGCAAACTGGCCTTGGTCCTCAAGCAAGAACTCACTTCTGATTTTGTGCAATGCCATTTACTGCTCTGCTTTTTGTTCCCAGGGTTCTACGCCAGCCAGTGGGCAAGATTTTCTTTGCAGGCACCGAGACAGCCTCACACTGGAGCGGCTACATGGAGGGGGCTGTGGAGGCTGGGGAGAGAGCTGCCAGAGAGGTAGGGCCCAGGATCATGGGCAGTGGTGTTGGAGGACACACAAAACTTGATAAACAGCTCAAAGATGAGATCTTGGCAGCATCTCCCCACCACACACACACACACACACACACACACACACACACACACACACACACACACCATATTCCCTATCTAAAGACCCAGGAAATACCATTATAATAACAATTTTAGATAAAGGGAACATCTTAAACAAAATAATGAAAAGATCTAATATTTTACCTGAAGTGTGTGTGTGGGGTCAGAACTCAGCTGTACTTAAGAGATGGTGGGACCAGAAAGATGGTCCAGCAGTTAAAAGGACTTCTCACTCTTTGAGAGAATCTGAGTTTGGTTCCCAGGATCCTGTAGGAAGCTCACAACTGCCTGTCACTTTACTTCTAGGGACTACAATACTATCTTCTGAACTCAGAGGACATCTACACATATCACACAATCACACACACACGTGTGCACACGCGCACACACACACATGCACATAATTACAAATACAACTAATCTTTAAAAATAGAGGATCTGGAAAGTGGCTCAGCAGTTAAGAGACTTGCTGCTCTTGCAGAGCCTTGATTCCTAGCATTTTGTTTTTGGGGATTTGGTGCCCTCTTTTGGTCTCCATTCAAGTACCTAGTGCACTTACTACAAACTCAGGCAAGCACACATACACATATATTTTTTAAAAAAAATTATTAAAAAAATAAAAATGATTACCTAGGTTTGATATTAGAGTCAAAAATAGTTCTATTACATTCAAAATTCACTTTTATTCTTTTTTTGTTATTGTTGGCAAGTCTTCAAATCTAATTCCTATTAAGTTATGCTCACAAGTACTAACATTTATGATGAAACTAATAGTTGAGATCTTTTATACCATAAATAAAAGATCTTGGGGGGCTTTTAAATGTCAAAGTTGATTACTCTGCTTTTTACTTGACACTGTTGATAGATATCCCAAGAGGCATTCACTAAGTTCTTTTTTTAAAGAGTTAAAGAAAGGTAGCATCTGTTTTGCTGTTTATAATAGCAAAGTAATCTTTCATTTCAGATTCTTCATGCCATTGGGAAGATTCCAGAAGATGAAATTTGGCAGCCAGAACCAGAGTCTGTGGTAAGCTATATTTCACAGATTTACATGTCCTTACTCTAAGAATGATTGCTCCCAAGAACACACTTGCATATATCTATGTACCTTTTCCTAATGATTCAGTGCATAGATGTCTAAGTAAATCACATGACTTAAGACTCACAGATTCAGGTGAACTTTGATCCATTTGTATTGCTACATCTCTTGCAGATTAATAGGAAAAATAGGATGTTTGATGGTAAAGAAATAGTTCCCAGAGAGCTCTAGTTACATTTAAAAATAATCAGTGGGAGATGAGGCATAACTCAATGGCAGAATGCTTGCTTAGTGTGTGTAAGACACTGAGTTTGATATCTCACACCACAAGAAGCAAGGAAAAGAAAGAGAGGAGAATAAAAGAAAAAAAACACCCCTCAAAATAAGAACTCAATCAATGTCTATTGAATGATCTTCCTTAATGACTCTCAACAAGAGGCAGGAAAAGAGAGTGGATTATCTTCTATCCAGGGTAAAGGATTGGAGCAAAATGGAACACATTTAAACTCATTTCCACTACATTTTTACAATAAAACTAGACAATTTTTCTGATTCGTAGGAAGGATATATAGAAGATAGAATGATAGAGACTGGGGATCTAAAGGGTCAGTTACTCCTCTATCCTTTTAAGCCTGAAACCATAGAGAATAGCCCTGACACTCCAAAATGACTGCCCTAGTGCATCTGCTAGAAATGGGATAATGGGCTGTGGGAGTGGTTAATCTCCTTGAACAAATCTTTATGATGTACATGGGCCATTGTGGTCTGAGAATGGCAGTGATTTCAGATGGGAAGACAGATAATAAACCCCAAATACAATTCTGACAGGATATGCTGAGAGAAAATATGGAAGATGGAGCCATCTCAGCCTAGGAGCTGTAGAAGGACTAGCAACTTGATATAAAGAGCCAGGTGAAGGAGAGGGGATGATCCCACAGAGGTTGGAATGAATGGGTTACTCTAAAAAGCAATCAGGAGGAAATAGTTTCTGGAATAATATGCACAACCTTCTTCTGATACAAATGTTCTCTGAACCTAGGATGTCCCTGCACGGCCCATTACCAGCACCTTCCTGGAGAGACACCTGCCTTCTGTACCAGGCCTGCTAAAACTGCTTGGATTGACCACCATCTTGTCAGCAACAGCTCTTGGTTTCCTGGCCCACAAAAGGGGCCTATTTGTACGTCTCTAAAGACAGGCTTTAGAAACACATCCACAGGCTTTGCATTCAGTGTGTCACAAAGGCTTCTCGAAGGAGTTGGGATAAAAATCTGACAAAGATGCAGAGAATATGTAGTGAGAAAGCACAGTAACTTGTTCTCCATTTTAACTGTCTGTTAGCATCCTGTACTGTGGTTCACTCATTTCCAACTTTCCTACCCTCTGAATGTTTAGAACAGATACACAGGCTTGCCCCTTGCTGTCTCATAACCTACCTGCCACATACACACAGTTTTTTTTCAAAACCTTATGGCTTTGTTCTTGTCTTTCCTCTGATGTGTTATATCCTCACCTATATCAAGTTCTTCACCATTGTACCTGGTCTTGTTAGAACTGAAAGGCATTATATACTGTAGCTCATTGTCTACTTTAGAGTTAAATAAACCAAATGCAACAGAGGTAAACCCTAATCACACAAGGCCTACACTATGCTCCTGGTATTTGGGTGACTTGAACAGAAGCTGATGCTTTTCTCACCTCCCAAGGTTCATTCCCCTATGATCCTCCAGCTTATGCCATAGTCACTGAGTGTTGTTCTTGTGGATTTAGTCTGTATTAACTGGTATTGTGTGACTCAGTAGATATCCTCTAGTCTCGCTGTTTTGTGCAGCATTGCCACTGATTCTAAGTTTTCTTGAGCGTGGAAGTCTTGTCTTTGTCATTTCTATTTTGCATCTTCCAGTATGCTTCCATTCATAGATTAAGATATGCCTAGGTAATTAAAAATAAAACTGTTTGACCATATGTTTGCTGCCTCTTCTTTTTGGACAATGACTTTCAAGGTTTTGACAAGCCAAACAAAGAGTATTAGGTAAATCAGTATTAGGTATATGACTGTGATGTGAAAGCATTTAGTGAGAACTTTCTCAGAGCCTAGATATTATGTGCATTTTGATAATGGGATCCACAATGGGATCACATGTATGAGCACTTGGTAAGTGACTTAAAAGTGATGAGTAAGGATTCTTATGAGATATCCTTGCTTTTATCTCCAGCCAAAATCTGCCAAAATAATAGACACTAACATGTAAAACCTGTAACCCATTAAAATATTTATAATACTTAAGTTGACCTTTGATATTTCTTATCAGTGTGGTGCTCTTTACTAGGTAAACCCATTAATTGCAAACTATAAAGTCACAGTCCATTAAGTCCTATCTGAGCTACTTTTAAAATTAGGTCATTATTTTAAATAGTTCATCCTTCTTGACTCACAGGATTAATAAATAATAGTGTTTCTGATCTTACAATGGTATTCATGGGCATGGATTTATTGGAACTTTAGAATCTAAATGAGTAAAGTAAATACCTGTTAAGAATTCCTAACTTGTTTGGGTTTTCTGAATCTGTTTTCAATTGTACTGCGGGGATTAAGTAGTAGTAGCTCAGTGTTGGAACACTCAAGCCTCAGACCACAGTTCTGGGCTTCATCCTAAATACAAACTAAATAAAACCAAAAGAGGGATGACAGCAATTTGAATCTCAGTGAAAACCAGAGATTTTATTATTCCTCATTATTTATTAACCATTTAAATTACTGCATTGGGACTGTGCTTTGTGTCTTAAACTATAGGACCACTGTTTAAGAAGAATGGGTAGCTGGCCTTGGTGGCTCATGCCTAAGATCCCAGCACTTGGAAGATCTAAGGTTCAAGGCTGACCTAGGTATAGAAAAAGCCTGCCTTAAAATAAATAAACAGAGGCCTAGGGGTGTATCTCAGTTGGTATGATGCTTGCTTAGCATACACAAAACTCAAAGTTAGATCTTTAATATTTCATAAAGCCAGGCATGATGGTGCATGACTGTAATCCCAGCACTTGGGAAATGGAGGCAGGAAGATTGCCAGTTGAGGATCACCATCTGATGTGTAGCAAATCCAAAGCAAGCCTGACACAAACTGAAGCAGTCATAATATAAACCAGTATGGATAATTCTCAAAAAATCTAAATGTAGATCTACCATATGACTCAGCTCTAACATTCCTTACCATATGTGCAAAAGACTCAGCATCCTACTCCACAGATACTTGCTCAGCCATATTCATGGATGCTCTAGTCACAATGGCTAGGAATGGAAACAACCTAAATGTCCTTCAAACAGGAAATTGATAATGAAGTGTGATAATATATATATAATACTATAAAGCTATAAAACAATAAAATTATGAACTTTGTAAATTGATGGAATTAGAATATATTATACTGAATGAGATATCTCAGATGCAGAAAGATGAATGTCACAGGTTCCATATTATTTGTGGATCTTAGCTCTTAATCTTTAGATGATAATCTATAACTTCAAGTAACTACAGAAACCACAAAAATGAGGGGATACCAAGGAGATCAAGAAAGAGGAATAGCAGGTCATGGGGGGGTGTAAATATGAAAAACGAGGGTGTTTTAACTGAATGGTAGAGGGAGGGTACTATAGAGGGAAAGGAAGGGAAGAAAATTTCATAACACTAGGACATTTGAAACAGTCATAAACCCATTTTTATATTTATCAAAAATTACATTGGAGGTGTGTGTGTGTGTGTGTGTGTGTGTGTGTGTGTGTGTGTGTATGTATGTATGTATGTAAATAATTTAAATGAGTTTATACCACACAGGGTGATAGTGCTCCCCGCAAGAGCCACAAACTATCTAATAAAACCCCACCGCCAGGCCTGAGGAACTTCCTTTTGAATTGTTTGTTATTGGAATACAAGGATCTCCCCCAAAATATAGACTATTGCTGTTGCCCTTAGTTCCCTTTCAAAACTTGAAGGTAAAATCCTACTGCTAACAAAACCACATACTTTGAACATAAGACTCAGAAGAATTAAGCTAGAAATGTTTAAGTATAAATGAAAATATAGTAAACAAAAAGTTTATCTCTTAGAAATAGACACTTTTTTGGTAAACACATACACACACACACACACACACACACACACACACACACACACACACACAAATCCAAAGGATAGAAGTCACCCAGATATACAAACAATTCTGAGAGCAATTTTTATTTTCTTGTCTATGCTTTTTTGGCATTTTCTAAAATCTCTATCTCGACTATTTTTAACAACTAAGACACAAAATTAAATAAATAAATAAATGTAGATTGTAGAGTCCCAGATTTGCCAGAACTTTCAAATAGGAGAAAGGGAAACTTTCCTCATCACAATGGAGTCTCTGCTGCTTTATTTCTCATTCAAAGCACTGGTGTTATTGCCATTGGTTATTGAAAATAGAAACTCCTTTCAAGTCAGTTTTCATCCTCTGCACCCCCTAGAGTGTTTGGACAATTAAAGGCCTCAAATCAATAAAGGAATAGATTGCCATAGTTTTCACACTGATTCTGTATTAGCAATCCTGCTGTACTCATGCAGTCTCTAAAATGTCTCTGTGTCCACTGGCAGAGAGCCAAATGCAACTTCCTTCATCCTCATTTTGAGATTATCAGTTGTCGTTTTAATTGTATTTTAGCTGAGGTAGCACTAATAGCTGCTTTCTTGGATATATTGATGGTTCTATGTGATGCTTCTCAACTGGGGGTGTGCATTAGAGTGATTGGGGGGATTTAAATAGGCTAACTGCCTGAGCACAAGGGGAGTTTACCATAGCAGGATGGTAGGGGGTGGGCATTTCCCCAACCTTTCTCTGTGAAGTTGTAGCCAAAGGCTGAAAATATTGTTTTGAATATATAGGAAGGCAGTGAACCACTGCCTCCATCATCTGTCAGCTGATCAGCTATACTGAGGTAGAAAGAAGATGTCAAAAATGATCTGGAATAGAGAGAAACAGTTTGTTATATTAAGCATTCATTAAACAACAGAAGGAGGAAGACATGTTTCCTTGATCCCAAAAGCTCCATGACTAAAGAAAAGTATCTTGCAGAAATGATTGCCTTCCTTTGCTGCTCATGGCATCACCAACTCTCTAACAAGGACTGCTATGCAGATAATTTACCCTGGAAGTAATCCAGGGAACAAAAGTAGGACATCCCCCAAAAAAGGTAGAGAACAGTTCCAAGACTATGATGCTCAAATGGCTGCTGCTCTGAGGTACTGGGGACCCTTGAACAGCTATGCAGAAGGTCTTTCTGAATATATCACCTGATAGACCAATGAAGAGAGTACTAACTGCCCACTGATCAACCTCTTCCCAGGAATATTAATTTCTTTGAAATTCCAGGTTTTCCAATACACCAACATGGCCACTAAAGTTGCTGTTGATAGTTTGTTCATTTTGGTTGCTACAGCAACTGCTGGAATGAAAAGATGGGTTGATGCAGTGGTGCTAAAGAGTTGTCACCTGTAAGTTCCATTGAGAGAAGCACAATATGACATATTTTCTTTTCTTTCTTTGATCAAGTAAGAAAGATATTGAGTTTTAGAAAAAAAACAGTCTGTTTATGTAGCACTCTCATGAATATTTTAAATAGACACCATTCCAAATTTTTATTATCAAGACTGTACAACTGTGGTATATTCTAAATATGATCTGTTAGCAAGGTCTCACAGCAACAAAGCATCCTGAATGAGGTTTTCAGGAACTTGACCGACTTGGTCTTTTCATCTTGTTAGCATAGCCACTACTACCCACTAGATTTCGGTAGTTAAAGATTGATGGATAGCCTTGCATAGTGGCTCCTACCCTGTCATAGCCACTACTACCCACTGGATTTCGGTAGTTAAAGATTGATGGATAGCCTTGCATCGTGGCTCCTATCCCTTCAGCTGACGTCATACAGCTGCTTCCTCTAGGTTGAACTATTCCCTAATAGAGAGAGAGAGGTTCATGAAATTCATAAGAAATTTATGAGTTTCACAAAGCTCGTGAAGCTTTCAAAACTCAGGCGGCCCCTCTCTGGTATTATGTAAGCAGTAAACAATTTCTGGGAGTGAGGAGACTCCATAGTGCAGCTGCCTACAACTTGAGTAGGGAATTTCAGTGGTACAGCTTTCATGAGTCATCATCCATGCAGGGGTAGGACACTTTGGTAATGCAGCTGCCTAAATCACCTATGATCTTGTGGTCCCAATAAACTCATTGGCTCACCAAGCTTGGGCTTGAGATGGAATTGTTTCTTTGGTCTGTCATTGACATCTCTATCCAGAGTGAAAACAAATAGTCTACTCAAGAAAAGATGCAATACTGGCCACAGGGTCATGTGTTGGTCTCTGTCAAATACTGTCTGTCATCATAATAAATGACAGTGGGAAACAGAGGAGAGCTGGCTAGGTGGCAGGAACTGAAGCCTGATAGTTAAATAGCTAAGTCTGAAGAGGTGACAGTGAAGTAGTTTCTGTGTCATTTGATCTGTACAGACTTCTCAACACCAAAGGCAAGCGCTCCAGAACTTCCTGAGATTTGACTGTATTGCATTAAAGATGCTCTGCCCTATTCCTCCCTGTCAGTATTTTTCCAATGCAAGTCGTGTACCTACATGAGATATATTGTCCTTACTAATAGCTATTCTATTTCAAGCCTGCTTGTTCCCAATTACCCAAAATGTTCGTCACTGCATGCACTTTTGGATTTTCTCTATTAGCGTCCTAATCCTAGATATTTAGATACTTGTATTTTTCCCACTCCTTATTTAAATAAAGAAGTAAATCTTATTACCTAATCAAATAATAAAAACATTTTTGTGCTTCAGGGAAATGGTAGACAGCTTACTGAAATACATTCTCCAAGGTTCTTTGTTGTTTGTTTCCTACAACTCTCAGAGCCAAGGAGGTCTTATTTGAGTTGCAAATTCTTCTGGTGAGTCATTTTAACGACATTTACCCTGTTGACACCAGAAACCAGGTTCCTATACTCAATTCAAAAACAAAAAACAAAAAAACAAGGTCTCACTAAATAGGCCAGAATGACCTTGAACTCATTATCTTCTTACCTTAGCCTCTGGAGTAATGGAATTCAAGCATACACCACTCCCAAAAGAACTGCTGCCTTCTGGTGTAATTGCTTTCACCATCTCCCCAGAGCTCATGTGATGAGTCTGACAAGCCATATACAACTCAAGTAGAGTGACAGTTCTCTAATCCCTTGTCATCTCTTCCAGATACATTCTGATTCAGTTCATTCTCATTGAAATTCCATTTTCCCACAAGGCAAAATGTTGAGTGACATTCAGTCATTGGCCTTGAGTTGGACACCATTGCTTATATTAGCTCTAGGCTATCTCATTTCGTATTTTCTTTCCCCCAACCTGCTGTCAAAGCCAATTCAAATGCCAGGAAAGTCCTTGGGTTGCGGGAAATCTAGCCTAAAATTCTGGAGTTGTGTGTGGGCTGTGGAGAGAACAAGAGCATGTGTTTCAGAGGAAAGTAGGGGTTGCTGGAAATAAAGGTGCTTCCCTCATCACTGGAGAGGCTGAGGCAAAAAGATCAGGACTTCAGGGCAAGCCTGTGATACATAATGAGATCCTGTCTCAAAAGTAGTAAATGAAAAATAGGGGCTAGAATGATGTCTCAGCAGTTTAAGAGAGTATTCTTGTAGAGTCTAGAGTTCGGTTCCTGGCACCCACACCAGGTACTTCACAAGCACCTGCAATTCCAGCTCCAGGGGATTTGGTATCTGCTTGTTTCTGTGGGCATACACACACACACACACACACACACACACACACACACACATTTCCCCCATTGGATATTTTCTTTATTTACATTTCAAATGTTATCCCCTTTCCTGATCCCCCTCCCTGAAACCCCCTATCCTATGCCGCATCCTCCTGCTTCTATGAAGGTGTGTTCTCACCCACACAAGCATTCCCGTCTCTCTACCCTGGCATTCCCTTACACTGGGGCATCAAGCCTTCACAGGACCAAGGGCCTCTCCTCCCACTGATGCCTGATAAGGCCATCCTCTGCTACATATGTGGCTGGAGCCATGGGTCCCTCCATGTGTACTCTTTAGTTGGTGGTTTAGTCCCTGGGAGCTCTGGGGGATCTGGTTGGTTAGTATTGTTGTTCTTCCTATGGAGTTGCAAACCCCTTCAGCTCCTTCAGTCCTTTCTCTAACTCCTCCGTTGGGGACCCTGTGCTCAGTCCAATGGTTGGCTGCGAGCATCCACCTCTGTATTTGCTAGGCTCTGACAGAGCCTGTAAGGAGACAGCTATATCAGGCTCCTATCTGCATGAACTTCTTGGCACTCACAATAGTGTCTGAGTTTGGTGACTGTATATGGGGTGGATCCCTAGGAGGAACAGTCTCTGGATGGCCTTTCCCTCAGTCTCTGCTCCACACTTTGTCTGTGTATTTCCTCCCATGAGTGTTTTGTTCCCCCTTCTGAGAAAGACTAAAGCATTCACTCCTTGGTCTTCCTTCTTCTTGAGCTTGATGTGGTCTGTGAATTGTATTTTGGGTATTCCAAGCTTTTGAGCTAATATCAATTTATCAGTGAGTGTATACCATGTGTGTCTTTTTGTCACTGGGTTACCTCACTCAGGATGATATTTTTCTAGTTCCATCCATTTGCCTGCAAAACTCAGGATGTCCTCGTTCCTAATAGCTGAGTAAATTCCATTGTATAGAAGAACCACATTTTCTGTATCCATTTTTCTGTTGTGGGACATCTGGGTGTTTCCAGCTTCTGGCTATCACAAATAAGGCCCCTATGAACATAGTGGAACATGTGCCCCTGAGGTATGGTGGGGCATCTTTTGGGTATATTCCTAAGAGTGGTATTGCTGGGTCTTCAGGTAGATCTATTTCCAATTTTCTGAGGAACCTCCAGATGGATTTCCAGAGTGGTTGTACCAGCTTGCAATCCCACCAACAATGGAGGAGTGTTCTTCTTTCTCCCCATCCTTGCCAGCATCTGTTGACACCTGAAGTTTTGATCTTAGCCATTCTGACTGATGTGAGGTAGAATCATACACATATTGTAAAATAATATAATGTTTAGTTTCTACAGTTCGTCCTCTATATCCACAGGTTCTATATTCCATAAGCTAACACAACTTCAGATCCAAAATATTTTTAAAAAATTATCTCCTCATGAACTAATAGTAAAGTGAGACATGGATACATAAAGTGTATGGAAGGGATACTCTTAACACAATGGGCACTTGCTGTATGGCTTTGCTCATTGCCTTCTACTTCTCAGAGGTGTTGACAACATTCAGTCATACATGTGAATATAAAAGTATCGAAAGAAAACCAAAGGAAATAGATGAGCAGCAACTGGGTTAGGAAAAGCTGAGCAAGCAGGTCGGTACATGGAAGGACAGTTACAGTCTGGGTTGGGTACTTGAATTCCAGCAAGAACTCCTTGAGCAAGGCCTAGCTAGCATTTCCTGATCTGTTTTGTCACTTTGTCTGAAGCATGGCATCAGAAAGTCTTTTGGATTGGAGTCTCTCCAAACATGTATTCCTGAATCTCTCACTTTAGTGTGAGTGAGCTACTGTAAGTGAGTCCGTCTACAGAGAGCTAATATTCTGAAGATGGGATCCTGGGTGACAACAATGCTTGGTGACTGTAATCAGCTGGTAGATAACAATGATTCATAGTTTTACATCACTGCTGGTCTCTGCTTTCTACCTCTGTTCCCAGCAATGGCTTTTTCTTGTGTTCACTAGTCCTTTAACCTAGAGCAGTGACCTCCGCTATTCTTAGGATCCTGATCCTGCTCAGAGAAGCAAGGCCTGTGCTCCTTAGGGCTCACCGGGAGCTTGCTAACAAAACATTTTTCATAGGTTTGACCTAAGAAGTGTGGGTACCCTGCTTGAAAGGTGAATGAGAAAGAAAATTAGACTAGATATAAGAAAGTCAGTGTTATGATTTGAATATGAAATGTCCACCCAAAGGCTCATTTTCCAAATGCTTGTTCCTTACTTGGTGGAAGTATTTTGGGACATTGATGTGCTGGGAGCCATCAGAGCACAAGCTTGGTTTCTGGCCTCACTCATTGTGTGAGAGCCTGACCTTTTGCACCAAGATAATGTTTACGCAGGTAGCTTGGGAATCCCGAGATATGGTTAACCACAGGACGTTCAAGATAAGATCAACCATAAAAGATTCCATTAGCAAATGTCACCCATTATTTAAGCCCGATTATTGCTTCTCCCCCTCCCCTACCCTCCTGAACCCATTTTTCTTTCTTTACTCTTTATAAGCAGTAGCTTTCTAAGAATAAAACAGACCTTGACAAATCTCTGCTTGGTCTCACTCCTTTCTCTCGCCCGTTTCTCTTCAGGTTAGGGTCCCCCTCGACCACCGCGAATAACTAGGTCCTGCAGGTCGGGACAAACATGTAGGAGTTGGAGTCTAGTTGATAAATGAAGACTGCTAATGGTAAGCCTTCAGTAGTCATAGCTCAGTCTCTAGCTCTGATACTTTCTCTGATTCCTGGCCCATTCTGACATGTGGCGTCTCACCAAGCATTCCTATTACCAGGAACTCAGCCACGCCTTCTCCACCATGATGCCCTGAAAGCCACGAAAGTCCTGAGCGAAAAGAAATCTTTACATTCTTAAATTATTTCTGTTGGGTATTTTGTAACAGCTATGAGAATAGAAATTGGTATGGGATTAAGTCTTCCATAAACTCTCTTGTCCTTTCAACCACCCTGTCCATTATGGCCCAGACCCTTCTCCTGGGACATGTATAGGCAGGACCTGCTATTCCTTCTACCTTGAATGTTTACCCCTGTTGTTAACCTAGACAATGGCTGCATTTTGTATTTAGAACTCAGCTCCAGAACTCTCCTTTTAAAAAAACTCAGGGGATTTGTCTACATCCAGTGGGACTCCTTGTCTGGTCCCTGAACTGTGGCTGCAGTGCAATCACAATAGATGTTCTGCTTGGGAATGACCCTAATAGATGGGCAGAGCCAAACTAATTTGCAGAGATTTGTGGGTGGAGTCCTCCACAGGCATATTCAACCAGTGGGGAAGTAGATTAGTAGCAAAGGGAGCTGCAGAGAGAACAAAGGAGTTAAAGTAGGTTCTTGGTGGCCATTTTCCCTCTAAAAGCACATCTGCTTTAGGGATCAGACTTCATGCCTTGTAGCCTCAACAGCCCACTAGCCTGTACTTCTTGGGGCAGGATTTCCTGCCTGGACCTGAAATTGTACCTCAACATAAATTTCCTCTTGTTATCCCTCTTGCAAGCCCTGGAGAGTGCCTGAATCTATTTGCCTTAACAGCTGTGCCCTAGTCTGGCAAACCCACCTCCCCTCATAACAATTCCTGACTAGAGGCTTTTGTTCACTCAGGGCTCCCCATCATGTTGCTTCCTAGCTAAGAGAAACCCTTGTCCCAGCCATGGGCACCCTCTTTCTATAGCAAGGGAAGTGGCTGTGAAGAATCACAATTTCCCTGACACTGAGGTTGGTGCTATGTGCCATGTGCTGGAAAGCATCCATATACTAAACAATGGTTATGTTGTTTCAAGCTCACTTTTTCTTACTCTAAGCACAAATTTTGGCCATGGATTCATATGTGAGGGTGGGGGCAGGAATGCAAAGATCAGAGGAGAAGGTCGGTCTAATTCTGAGAAGCCAGGGGCCACCATACTTTCTGGGTTTCCCTGCTATCCCATTGGAGTAAGCTAGTGAAGCACTGGGTTTCATTTTTCTTCACCATATTTACTAATTTTAACTTGTTAATTTTGTATTACAGCCAGATTCTCAGCTTCCTCTAGAGATTGAGTATGTCATGGATGATCGAATGAAATAAATAATGAATAAATGCTTCTCTCTTGGATTCCAATTTAAGTCTTAGGAGCCTGCTGAGATCTGAGGTCTGGACTTGTCAATTATTTCTTCAGACTGACCTTCAGTTACTAATTGGCTCATTTAAATTCCTTCTTTAGAGGGCATGTTACAATAGAAATAAAATAACTAAAGAGCAGAAAATTTGAATTTGTAGTTGAATTTGAAACAATGTCATTGTCATTATGATATGGGGTACCATACGAAATTGAGATCCTGGGAAATGACAGTAGCTTTCAATTTTTTGCATGTTAAGTAATGTTTCATAGTAAATCCTGAATATTAATTTTGATTCTTGACCCTTGTTTGCTTATATTTTTGTCTGTACTAAAACTCCTGGCTTCAGGCTGAACTTACCAATATCCTATCCTACAGAAAAATAAAGGAATGCATTTGTATAGCACACTGGGTAGATAGATAAGGTTGTTGCATATTTGGAAGTGAGCAACTCAGGACTGTAGCTCCTAGAGACCATATCTTTATGCCTAAAGGGCTGAAAATCTTTGAATAGCCACACACATAGGGACTATCATTGGGGGAGACATAAAGCAGTAAGTTCAACTAAAACCAATACGTTCTCCTTTTTGATGATGGATAATCTAACTAGAGTGAAATGATGCTTTATTGTGGTTTTGATTTTTATTTCCTCCAAAACAGCCACCTTCCTGCCTTGTCTTCCAGAAGGCTGCTATTCCATGTGGAAACCATTAAACCTAATTTTAAAATTGCAGATGATGATGAATCAGAAGTAGAAGCAAGGCTTACTGGCCACAGTGGAGAAATAACTGCAAGGGAGGGATTGTCAAAATGTATCTCTCAGGAACTGATATTTCATCAGTGACCTAAAGGATTATCCTAAGGCACAGAATAGAGAAAAGAATCTTCCAGAGACCGAAAAAAGCCTGGACCTATCAGAGGATTTATGAGAACTAGCACTATGGATGGTTTAAGTCAACTCTAGGATAGCAAAAGGGAATAGAGTGTGTAAGGCCTTGGAAGCCATGGTATATTCTGTGCAAAGTGCAAAAGAGTAGCTTTGATGGTACTTGAGCCTGGACTGATGGACCATTAGGAACAGCATTACAATCCTACATGCCCACAATCCCAGGTTCTCAGGAAACTAAGGAAGGTAGTTTGAGGCCAGCCTGCACTATATAGCAATAGCCTATTTCAAAATATATGTTAAAATTTACTACATTTATTTACTCATGGGGGTGGGGCACACATGTGCTATGGCATGGGTATGAAGCTCAAAGGACAATTTCCGAGAGTTGATTCTTATCTTTCACATTGTAGGTTGAGGAGATCAAGCTCAAATTCTCATGCTTGGAGGCAAGTGGCCTTTACTCACCGAACCATCTCATCAGTCTTCAAACCTGGAGAAATAAAGTGATGGGGAAATAAATCTGTTTACAGCGCTTAGTTAGCATGCATGATGGTCTGGAGTCAGTCGTCAATGCCCAGCCCCCAAATGTGAAGGGATCATTTGGTCTGCTTGGTTAACGGGTATCTAGGACATGTTTTGATAAGCAATAACTCAGCAGAGAGCTTTTTAAATGAGAAGAGAAGTAACTCAAGATGTAGTTTACAAATAGGAATCATACTGAACCACAAACTTAATTTCTGTGGTCAAAATTTATTGCTACTAATAGTTTTATCTTCATTATCCTATTAAATGTTCACATAAGAAAAACATAAACTCAAGAATCAAGATTAAAAACCAGGCCTAGATGTCTCTGGAAATGTGAGCTCTTAACATTTGTGTCCTCCTTCAAAGGAGGCCAACTAATCTGTTTCTAAAGAAAATGTTTAGGGATGGGGAAGGTGATTGCTGGAGAGCTGGTTCAGTACTTCAGAGTACTTTCTTGCTCTTGCAGGGGACCCTGGTTTAGTTCCTAGAACCCACATGGTGCTTAGTATCATCTGTAACTCCAGTTACAGGAGATTTGACATCTTCTTCTGGTCTTCATGGAGACCATGTGCTCATACATACCCTCCCACACTCATACACATAAGATAAATATTTAAAAACAAACAAACAAACGAAAGAAAGAAAGAAAATACCTGTTTGGGACTAGTAGATTCAAATGTGCATCTATGTAGCTTCAGTTTGGTGTTACATGTAAAAAACAAAACAGCATGATCTTCTTTTTTAAAAAAATGTATGTGTACAAGCGTTTTCCCTGCATGTGTGTCTATGCACCAAATTCATGCAGTGCTTATGGAGGCTAGAAGAAGATGTCAGATGCCCTGGGACTAGGGTGTCAGTGGTGAGCTTTCATATAGGTGTGGGGATCTCTCTTTTGATGATAGCTATCTGGAATGAAACAGTACCTGGCTATAGTTTTCATTTGCATTTCCCTGCTGGTGAGTGATATTGAGTACTTTTCTTTTCTACATAGACTTGTTGGCCACTTATAGATCCTCTTTTTTTTTTTTTTTGAGAAATTTCTGTTTAAGAATATCATCCACTTTTTATCCAGTTATGGCTTTTGTTTTCTTCACTTTTTCCTGTTATGCCGAATTCCTTATGTATTTTGCATGCTAACCCTTTGTCAGATAGAGTATGCTAATAGTTTTTCATTCTTCATTCTGTTGGTTTCCCCTTGTTGCTGTGTAACCTTTAATGTACTATAGCCCATTTGTTTCAGTGCTTTTGAGCTCCTATCAAAACAATACTTGCTCATCCCAATGTCCTTGTATATTCTTCTCACACGTAGATCTCATATTTTTCTTTAATCCATCTTGAGTTTTATATATGGTGAGAGATATGTATCTGAAGGAAATGAAATTATGTCAAAGCTAAATGCATACTCCTATGTTTATTACATCAATGTTCACAATAACCAAGAAATGAAAAGAAACCGTGTGTCTATTGACTGATGAATAAAGAAAATGTATTACATTTCACACCATGGGCTACTTATTCAGCCATAAAAGGGAATGAAACTCTGTGATTTGTGACAGCATTCATAGAGCTAGAGATGATTAAGTTAAGCAAGAGGGGAAGAGGGGAAGATGATCAGGTATTGGGTGGGGGGAATAGGACTGAAGCCCTGAAGGCCAGCAGAAAGAATGGAAACAGGCAACCTTGGGAGGTAGGAGGTTGGGGGGACCCTCCAGAATGTACCAGAGGCCTGGGAGGTGAAAGCCACTCAGGACTCAAAGGGAGGGACCTTAGATGAAATTCCCAACAGTGGAGAGAGGGAACTTGTAGAGCCCACATCCAGTAGAAAGACAGGGCATCAAGTGAGGGATGGGCTTGCCATCCCACAGTCAAAAACCCTGACCCAGAATTATTCCTGTCTGAAAGAACTGCAGAGACAAAAATGGAGAAGAGACTGAGGGAAAGGAGGTCCAGTGACCGGCCCAAATTGGGATCCATCTCAAGAGGAGGCCCCAAGGCCTGACACTGTTACTGATACTATGGTGTGCTTACAGACAGGAGTATAGCATGACTGCCTTCTGAGAGACTCAACAAGCAGCTGATCTAGACAGATGCAGATACTTACACCCAACCATTGGACTGAAGTCTGGGATCCCTGTGGTTGAATTAGGGAAAGGCTGGAAGAAGCTGAGGAGGAGGGTGACCCCATAGGATGACCAGCAGTCTCAACTAACCTAGATGGCTGAGATCTCTCAGACACTGAGCCACCAACCAGACAGCATACACTAGATGGTACAAGGCCCCTGACACATATACAGCAGAGGACTGCCTGGTCTGGCCTCAGTAGGAGAAGAAGCACCAGACCCTTGAGAAACTTGAGGACCCAGGGAGTGAGGAGGCCTGGTGGGTGGGGTGGGGATGGGGACATCATCTTGGAGAGGGAGGGAGGAGGTGTGGGGAGAAGAATAGGATGAGGAACTGTTGGAGGGCAGACTGGGAGGGGGGATAACGACTGGACTGTAAAAAAGATTAAAGGTAATTTTTTAAAAAAAACTTTAAAAAAAGATGAAAATAGAAAATATCATACTGAATGATATAACTCAAACTCAGAAAACCATATGTCACATGTTCTCTTTCACTGGAAGTTCCTAGCACCAAATCTTCTGGTGTGAGTATATTTTCTGGAGTAACTCAGAAACCAGGAAGGTAAAATGAGACTGTTGCCAGAGTTGGGGTTGGGGAGAGCAATGGAAAGAGGAATAGAAAGCTACAAGTGATCTGATGGGGAAAAGAGGCTCTAATTAGGGAGACGAGAGAGAGAGAAATACAGGAGAGAGGAGTCTAAAATAACAGGGCAGATATCTAAGAAAGTCATAAAGTATACTATTAACTACCTACTGAAAATAACTATAAAACACTGAAGTTAGGGTATAAATAGAGTTTATTTCCCATTTAAGCTAAAAATGCTCCCTCCAAGAGCCAAAGACCATCAGACCCCAACACCAGTTCTAAGAAGCCCTCTCTCGAGTTGCTAGTCTGAGTTGTCCAAGAGGCTCCCAAAATATTACAGGCTATTGTTATTGCCCTTGGTTTTCCCCAGAGGTGGAAGAAAAGTCCCTACTTCTGAAGACACCATGAACTTCATACACAGGGCCCAGAGTCCCCTGAGCTAGAACTCACCTGAAAGTCTTGTCCCTGAGGACTAGTTTTCATGGTACCAGAATGTGTCATGCAAGCTTCCAAAGGAGGGAAGTAACCAACAATCCTACTAAGCTATGATGCTTATGAACAACATCAAGGACCATTGTGGCAGGATAATTCTAAGGGTACAATAGTGGCACTCATAATTTAGTGCTAACCAATAACTCTCTAATCAGACTCAAGATCCACTCAATAAGATGGAATTCATGCCTAGTACTAGTAGCAGGAGAATATACAATCACTAATTTACTAAATAGGCATAATCACTAACAATCATCTATAAACACTTGTCCTTATACTTAGAGATAAGGATAGTGTTTATTCCTCACCAAGGAAAATGCTCTTTGTAAGAGACAGAGACCACTATAATAAACGACAATCGATCAAAATTCAGAGTAGAGCCCATTCCCAATAGACACATCTACAAAATATTCCCGCATCTAAGGCTCAAAGATCATTATCGAAGAGGGGACAGAAAGATTGTGAGAGCAAGAAGATCAGGGAATTTGCTGTGAGATTGTGCATACTAGTACCATCAAAAGCTACATCCATAAAGTCTTACAAATATGACTGCCCAAACATGAGCTGACCAAGGATGACAACAATAGACATGCTAAAGCAGATGGGAGGCTTTAACCATACACGAGGAACGACAGGCAACTAAGGAATGCTGAAGTGGGAGAAGCAGTCTGCAGCACAGCAAAGCATCAGCCAATACCAAGTAATCAGCCCTGAAAATGTACATACAAGTAACATTCTACAGACTAAGCAGGTTATATTTAGAAATGTATATGCATATACATATATCCATAAAACAGCAATTAATAAAAAAAATAAAAGAATTAAGTACATTTAAACATTAGTTTCTTTATGATAGCTAATGGTTTGCTCACTGGGGCTCCTTTTTTTTTTGATACTTTATTTACATTTCCAATGTTTCCCCTTTTCTAGGTCTCCTCTTTGGAAACCCCCTATCCCCTCCCCATCCCCGCCTCTATGAGGGAATTCCACCTCCCACCCACCCGCCCACCCATTCCAGTATTCCCACCTTGACATTCCCCTTTACTGGGACCCCTAACACCCTCAGGCCCAAGGGCCTCTCCTCCCTCTGATGGCCAACGAGGCCATCCTCTGCCACATATGTGGTCCGAACCATGGGTCCCTCGATGTGTATTCTTTGGTTGGTGGTCCAGCCTCCAGGAGGA
>CM052722.1:3389321-3428766 GCA_028551405.1 Uromys caudimaculatus
GTTACCTCGCTCAGGATATTTTCAAGTTCCATCCATTTGCCTGGGGCTCCTTTAAGATCTCAAGCTCATTCTGCCTACAGCTGTCAGAAACTCTTCAAATTCAAACCAGTTTTCTGCCTTGCTAAACCGGACTTAAAAAAAATAACCTAACCCCAGTTGAAAACCCCTTAGGTCCTTCCCTAGGTCTCCATCTTAAGACACCAGGCATAGCAGTGCACATCTGTAATCCTAGAAGATGGGACGTGGAGACAGGAGAATGCTAAATTCAAGGTCATTGTTAGCTAGCCTCATAGCATTTTGAAGGCCTGATTGGGCTTCACCAGACCCTACGCTCCTTCTTCCCAACTTCACCCCACAAAAGAAAAAGAAAACAAAAGAAAAAATTCAAGAGAATGTGGAGTAAGAGCAGGAGGAGCAGGAAGTGGAAGAGAAATAAAACCACACACATTAATATCTGTCACTGTAAAGCCCCGCCCTACCCCACCCCTGCCCAGCTGCTGTGTATCTGATGAACTTCAGTTTGATTGCTTGGCCCCTTTTCTAGCATTTTTGGGCAGTGGACATGTACATGCTTTTGTTTGGGGCTCTGTAGTCATGTGCAGTCTGAAAGGAATTCACTTACTGTCATTGGTGTATAAATGTTTCTTGCCTCTTAGTTTATTAAAGGTCCAAAATTAGAGGGCAGTTCTGTACTAAGGAAGGTAGAATGTGCTGTACTTCGGGGTGCCAGACCCCAGCCGTTTTTAATGTAAAAGATAAAACTGGGAAATTGTTAAAAATCCTAGGGGTGTATGTGTGTGTGTGTGTGTGTGTGTGTGTGTGTGTGTGTGTGTGTGTGTATGCATCCATTCATGAATGTGGAAGACCATAGAGCTAGGTGTTGATTTGAGCAGGATAGAGTCCATAAAGTTTGGAATCATCCTAAGGTTTATGTGTTCCTCCATGTTAATATTGCATGAAATATCAAGAATTCGAGGAGAGACCAATGCTGACATTTAGCTTTTTGTTTTCACTACTAAGGCCCA
Source organism: Uromys caudimaculatus (assembly GCA_028551405.1). Taxonomy (NCBI): domain Eukaryota; kingdom Metazoa; phylum Chordata; class Mammalia; order Rodentia; family Muridae; genus Uromys; species Uromys caudimaculatus. The sequence goes on from CM052722.1 coordinate 3,390,347, forward strand.
CATGGTAAGTTGAATAATGGCCCTACTGAAGATTTTCAGATCCTAATCCTTGTGCTAATGAATCTCTCCTCATATCACAAAGAAAATTTTCAGATGTGATTAAGAATCTTAAGAAAGAAGACTATCATGATAGGACCAGCGTAATCACAAGGATTCTCTAAGACCCAGGAGGAACAAAATGAAGAGAGGGCCCTACATTGGAATAATAGAACCACAAGCCTGGACAAGAAGCAGATTCTACCCTAGAGAATCCAGAAGGAACTATTACTGCCAGCATCTCAATTTAACTCTGTAAGATTCGTTTTGAATTTGTGAAATGCATGAGATAATAAACTTGTGTTATGTTAAGCTACCAAGTTTGTGGTTGTTACAGTGACAATAGACCACTTGATGAAGCCCATAAAGTGGCTGTCACAGCAAAGGTAGTCAGGCTGCTTGTGAGAACAGCCTGGCCTGTGAATTTGTCCCATCTCTGGATGAACCTACCTAGCATATATATTCAGGTTTTCTCAACACAGTCTAGATTCTGGGCCCATTCACCACTAGCGGCCTCCTTGAGCACACTGAGAAATTTCACATCTGCCTACCGTAATGTTTGCTGTTTCATGTGGTTATAAGGATATATGATAGCAGATGAACATATACACTGGGCAAACTGATCACCTCTATTCATTTTAAAATGTGAACTAAGATCACTATATACATCTTTAGTGTCGGTTTGGCCAAGGATACAGTTTACTAGCCTGAATGTTGATCTTATTGAGGGTCCTTGACCCACATCTCCCTTAAGTGAAACCTAGGGGGACATGGGTCCTGCTTGAGATGCCAAATACTATTAGCTGTATGTTTCCTGAGTTTTCACAGCCCAAAATAATCTAGGGTACCTTAAAGATATCTAAAATGGTCCCAGAATAATAGAGTGTCTAAAATAAACACAATTCTGGTTTCCAAACTGCAAAAGTCATGTAGATCTCCATCTCTACCACAAAACCCTTGCCAAACTTCCTTCCCTCCCTAATTTTCCATGGCTCTAGGCTAAGGCAGCTTTTAAATATTGTTTTCTCCCTTGCCCTTTCTATCCCACTACTCTTATTGCCCATGAATTTTCCTTCTTACCTATTAGATAAACACAACAGAGTCAGAAGAACAAGCGGTTCTAATAGAAAAAAAAATCTACCTCAAAGAATAGGGGATAGAAAGGGCTATGGCTACCAGATAGAAACATATAGATGCATGCCACTACTAAAAGAAAAGAAGCCACCACTAGGAGGTACAGATAAAACCTCTTGTTTTTGTTTTTTTGTTTGTGGGGGTTGTTTTGGTTTTTTCCTAGCATAATGGTCCTGGATGTTCCAGAATTTCCATCAGAAATGAACAGGATTTGGCCAGTAGATGGCGATCTCATAAAAGAAATTCACACTTTTAGCACAGGGCCTGGGAGATAGGGAGTCACTGCTGCTGAAAGATGAGTTATTTTAAGAAAAGGAGGAATAGAGGAGAGGAAGGGGAGGAAAGGAAGGAAGGAAGAAAGAAAGAGAAAAGAAAAGAAAAGGAGGATGACACCAAGAGTTAGTAGTATGTCTGGGAGAATTTAGAGGGAGAGGGGATCATATTGATCAAAATATTTTATGTGAAATTCTCAAAGAGCTCCGAAGGCAGAAAGGGGCTGTGCCGAGAGGAGACGTGGGTAAAAGACTGGTGTATTGGACTGTAGTCAATAGGACAAATGGAAGGTAACATTTGATACTTCTTAATGCTTCTCATGATGAGCTGTGTCATCTCTTTTTTATGTCCTTCGTCTTCTGCAGGCAGTTCACTGACTTTTTGCATATGGTGATGCTTTTGGAGCTTTGAGACTACATGCTAATAATCTCCTTTACCTCTATTAGTAGTACCCTGTGCTTTTCTGGGGCACTGAACAATGCCCCAGTTAATGGATCATTTGGCACCTCTAATTACATGTGTGCTTCATGAGGTAGGCCAAGCTTGCCTGGTTCACTACTTAATCCCACAGTGGCTAACCTAGCACACAGGTGTTGATTATTATGTTGAGTGATTTTAAGAAATCCAAAGTCAAGTCTGCTTCTATTCTAAAAGGTTGATGGAGAGTATCCATGCTAAGGCCTTGCCTGTATTATTTCACCATTATTGTGAACCCTGCAAAGTAAACATTGTGAGTGGCTGTCTAGGAGTATTTATTTTTATTGGATATTTTCTTTATTTACATTTCAAATGTTATTCCCTTTCCCTATTTCCCTCCAGAAACTCTCTATCCCATGTCCCCTCCCCCTGCTTCTATGAGGGTGGTCTCACACCCACCCACCCACCCTGACATTTTTCTACACTGAGTCATCAAGCCTTCACAGGACTAAGGGTTTCTCCTCCCATTGATGCCCGACAAGGCCATCCACTGCTACATATGCGGCTGGAGCCATGGGTCCCTCCATGTGTACTCTTTGGTTGGTGGTTTAGTCCCTGGGAGCTCTGGGGGACCTGGTTGGTTGATCTTGTTGTTCTTCCTATGGGGTTGCAAATCCCTTCAGCTCTGGCAGAGCCTGTCAGGAGATAGCTATATCAGGCTCCTGTCAGCATGCACTTCTTGGCATCCACAATAGTGTCTGGGTTTAGTGACTATATGGGATGAATCCCCAGGTGGAGCAGTCTCTGGATGGCCTTTCCTTCAGTCTCTGCTCCAAACGTTGTCTCTGTATTTCCTCCCATGAGTATTTTGTTCCCCCTTCTAAGAAGGACTGAAGCATCCATACTTTGGTCTTCCCTCTTCTTGAACTTCATGTGCTCTGTAAATTGTATCTTGGGTATTCCGAACTTTTGGACTAATATCCAGTTATCAGTGACTGCATACCATGTGCATTGTTTTGTGATTGGGTTACCTCACTCAGGATGATAATTTCTAGTTCCATCCATTTGCCTAAGAATTTCATGAAGTTATTGTTTTAATAGCTGAGTAGTACTCCAGTGTGTAAATGTACCATATTTTCTGTATCCATTCCTTTGTTGAAGGACATCTGGATTCTTTCCAGCTTCTGGCTATTATAAATAAGGCTGCTATGAACATAGTGGAACATGTGTCCTTGTTATATGTTGGAGCATCTTTTGGGTATATGCCCAGGAGTGGTATAGCTGGGTCCTCATGTAATACTATGTCCAATTTTCTGAGGAACTGTCAGATTGATTTCCAGAGTGGTTGTACCAGCTTGCAATCCCACCAACAATGCAGGAGTGTTCCTCTTTCTCCACAATCTCGCCAGCATCTGCTGTCACCTGAGTTTTTGATCTTAGCCATTCTGATTGGTTTGAGGTGGAATCTCATGGTTGTCTTGATTTGCATTTCCCTGATGAGTAAGGATGTTGAACATTTCTTTAGGTGCTTCTGAGCCATTCAGCATTCTTCAGTTGAGAATTCTCTGTTTAGCTCTGTTCTCCATTTTTTAATAGGGTTATTTGGTTCTCTGGAGTCTAACTTCTTGAGTTCTTTGTATATATTGGATATTAGACCTCTATCAGATGTAGGATTGGTAAAGATCTTTTCCCAATCTGTTGGTTGCTGTTTCATCCTACTGACAGTGTCCTTTGCCTTACTTCTTTTCAGTTTTATGAGGTACCATTTGTCTATTTTGATTTTAGAGCACAAACCATTGGTGTTCTGTTCAGGAAATTTTTCCCTGTGCCCATGTGTTTGAGGCTCTTCCCCACTTTCACTTCTATTAGTTTCAGTGATTTTATGTGGAGGTCCTTGATCTACTTTGACTTGAGCTTTGTACAAGGAGATAAGAATGGATCCATTTGCATTCTTCTACATGCTGACCACCAGTTGAACCAGCACCATTTGTTGAAAATACTGTCTAACAAATGGTTCTAAATTGTTGCTATAGACTCTTTAGGGTTCTTGTTAGTGTGCTGTTCTGTGGATCTTTAAGTATCTCTCCCACTCTCCTTTCATCATCAATCAGCACTTCCTATCCCGGGTATACACCCATGCTATAACCACTCCATTCTTCCCCATTCATGAATTTCAGTGGTTCATGGGAAATATCTGAGGTTCATTAATAGGAAAAGCTGGTTCACACAGAGGTGTGACTGTGAGTTTTAAGTCAGTGGACAAAATGCTTACAGATGATTTAAGGGAGGTCCAGAAGTATTCTCTAGCCAAGTTTTTGCATGAGGCCTCCAAAGCTACCTTCAGAAACTTGACTTCAGTTTAAATCAATCACTCTCATTCAAACAAACAAATAAACAAACAAACACAGTTATCACTTGAGTCCTGCCTATCTTTAGACTAGGAAAAAATGGCCTTGCCAAAGGGAACAAAAGCCCCGTGTGAGAGGGAAAAATCTGTTGCTGTTACGTAGTGCCTTCCTTTGTTTTCATCCTCCTTTTGAGGATTCACCAAGTTCTTCTGTCTAGGAACTGTTTATGGATTCTTCCGTGTACTGTGAACAGCATTAGTTTTAGATTTAACCTATTTCACATTGTTGTCCTGTTTACTAGAATTGTATCAGTCAGCACAGATCAAAGACTGCCAAAAAAAGTAGTGGTTTCTATAGAATGGTGAGAATTCTCTCCACCCCTGTCCCCATATGGTTTCTGGCACTGCTCTTGCCAGCCATGACATGGCTATGTGGATGTGCATGTATGGGCAGGACATACGAACAGGAAGTGTTGCTAGAGTGGTCACTAAAGAGGGCTTTTGCTGTGTTTTCTGGTTTGCTCTTGTTTGACCTTCTTTTACCCACTCCGAGTAAGTTTACTCAATGGTTGCTGGTATTGTGATTCCTTCCTTAGAGGATGAGAGTCATCCAAAAACAATTTGGCATGCAGGTGATATAAAATCGATTTTTTTTAAAAAAATCAGGAACCTGAGAACAATTTAGTCATGTCAAGCAAATCTTTAGCAGCACCTTTAATTGGCTTGTAGTTCTCAAAAAGAACTTGTACATTTCAGGACATACAACTCCTAGGTCATCCAGCCCTTCTATCTCTATAAGGTCTCATGCTTGCTATTCACTTTTAGCTGATTATTAAACTGTTTGGGTTTTTTAATTTTTAATTAATTAATTAATTTTTTTACTTATTCACTTTACATCCTGATCACTGCTCCCCTCTTGGTCACCCCCTCCCACAATCCTTCCCCCCCTCCTTCTCCTCTGAGTGGGTGAGAGCCTCTTTGGGTATTCTCCACCCTGGCACTTCAAGTCTCTACAAGGCTAGGCATTTCCTCTCCCACTGAGGCCAGTTGTAAGCATATATTTTTCCCTTTGATTTTTGTTAGTAATGTGTAGGTAGGGTTCTCCTTTAAGTCATTTTCAGGGTTCCTTTCAACCTTGTTTTTTCCTTTATAAAAAATAATACAGAAATAAAGCCTTCTCTTTAATAGGGACATGTTCATAGAGATAGTGCCACTCTATACAAAGTTCAAGTCCACAATAGTTTATACTTGACAAATCCATTTTCTGTGTTCTGCAGAACTAGATACTGTCCTGCAGAATTAAATACCGTCCTGCATCCTGGATCCCCCAGCTGCCAGGAACACAGCTGATCCCAGTTTCTCATTAGGACTTGAGAATCACAGTTGTAGATTCTTATTACGAATTGGTATTATTATTATTATTATTATTATTATTATTATTATTATTATTATTACGACTTGTCTTGTTCGTAGTCACACTCCCATCCACAGAGTATCTGATAGAAGGACTAAAATCTAGATCTTGCCTTGATGGAGGGCAGGTCTTAACAAACATTTCCACCTTCCCATTCAAATGCCCTGAGTTTTCAGTTGCAACTGTATTGCATGCTGACTGTCCTCTGCACAAACCTGCCATCCTCATCCTCTTTAGTACGCTGTCTCTAGCAAACTTTCTGCTCTGACCCAGCATCTCAGTCTATTCCTAGGAAATCCAAAAAGTGATGAGAAATAGTGCTAGCAACAGAATGCATTAATCACATAATGTTGTAATGAAGAAAATCCCCAGAAGTTATCAAACATAGGATTGTCTTTGCACAGATGGGTAAATTGAGGCAGAGAACCCAAATGATCTGTTCAAGGCATCACAAGGTAGTTAGGTGAGAAAACTTGTCAGAATCCATACCTGTGGCCCAGTCGGGCCTACTTATAGCATTTGATCTACTCCCAGTCAACATTCATAACATGAAGATCAAATCCAGTGTTAAGAATTTGGAGTTTCAATATCAAATGCTTTTTAAAAGTTCATCCTCTGTAGACTTCTGGCTATGAGAAGCCATTTGAACCTTCTGATAAACTATTAGCCAAATCAGAGAAGCATATCTGAATGAAGGGTGGTATCACATTTTATTAAGAGCAACAACAAACTCAGTACCAGATAGACAATATCTTACTTCAGTGGCAAATCATATACATATGCATATGCCCATATGTGGCTCTAAGGCCAACTTTATTTAGACATGGAACATTAGGTATCAAGTTCACAACCATCAAACAAAGCATAGTCCACAGTCCTTCAGTAAAGTTTAATTTTCTTCAGTGTAATATGAGACCATATTTAATAGCTATGACAAAAACGTGTACTTTTTAAAAAACCAATTCCCATCCTAACTATGGAGAAAGGCCAAGTACTTTTTAAAAACCAATTCTCATCCTAACTATGGAGAAAGGCCAACTGGCCTTCAGATCTATGAAGGGGATTATCGATCTCTTGAAATGACTTTTGTTTCTCTGTTTCAAAGAAAAGAGCAATGTTAACTTTGTGGTAGACAACCTCACATATACTGTTTCTCAACTCTCATTACATGTCTGAGCACATCTGTACAGGAAATCATTTTAATACCCAAACTGTAGCTTAATAGGATAGATTAATTGGTTTTCTAAGAAGCAGAGGGGGGTAAACCGAAACCTCAGGAGATTTTCAATATTCAACAGTTCAGTGATACTGTTAGACTTCTTGCCAATTCAGGTGTTTAAATCATTTCAAGATGAGTCAGGACTAAGTTAACACACACAACTGGAGTAGATTAGTTTGATATGAATTGAGGCAACTCCTTATTGACTGGAGAATATCTAAGACATCACTGAATCTTTTAAGATAGTTAAAATGCTTTTGAATTACAAGATAGGGCAGGGTAGAAAAATCTAGATCTTTGCTCTTAGAATGGGAAAAACTTTAAAGACCTTAAGTCTGCAAATCAGCATCTAGAGGCTTAAATTTACATTTAGGATAAAGCTAGTATAATAAACTTGTGTTGGCCAGCATATACTGGCATAATTCTTCTTAAATAAAAAATATGCTTACATTTCTTTTAAAGCAGTGCTTTGTGGTTAAAACCTTTGGAAATTTTCTTTAATTGACAGTTTTTCAGATGGGAAAGACAGGCACCATTCTGGACCCACAACTCTCCTAAGATAGAGAACCCAGTGTGGATCTGTAAAATCTTTCAATTTAATGTCTGTTATAAAATCTAATAATTAAAACAAGTCATGTTATCACATAGAGCCCTAAACTCATTCCTGTATTTGAATGTATCAATAAATAACAATAGAGAAAATTTTATATGTCCTTTGGCACTTGAGAGAAAATGGTATACTATCAACCAACACAAATATTTAACCATCTTGAAGACACAGGTAGTAGGCTTAGAGATCTAATTCTATGATCAGACAGCCATGGACCACATTAAAATAATGCTACTTTCCTTAAATTAGCACAGAATGTTACTGACAAGAATCAATGCATGTCTAGATACAGTCCAGAAAAGAAAGTGCCTACTGTAGTGTGTGTTACATGGAACTAGTCAGTGAGGATACCTAGGGAACACTTCAGCCACTATTTTCCTCTGTACACATTCGACGCTACACAAAAGTCACAGTAAGTCAAGTGTTTTATTTCTGAAGCCATTAGCTATTTTGCATTAAAGGCAAAAAGAAAAAAAAAACAGAACCCAGAAATTATTCCTCATAAGCACTTCACTTTCTGAAATTAAGCACTCAACATTCTATTCTATCAATCAACACAAATTAGTCTAACAAACAGGATGAAACTTGTTCTTATGAAACTAGCTAGGTGATTCTTTGGACTGTTATCACCTTACAAAGACTGAAATTAAACTGATGAGGGGTTAAATCAAGTGCACTTAAATGGCCCAAAATGCAGGCTGTAATTCATTCGCACTTTCCTTCACATGCTGATAGTGCTAAGGATGATCAAGCAGGAGGTCTGAGGGTTAAAACTTCAGGATCAGAGCTGTTTAAACTTGTACAATACGAAGCAGAGAAGAGCCACAGAAGTGGAAAAACCAGTGATCTTGAGCAGACCAGGCACAGAAGGCAGGTTCTTCTCTAAGAAGGTATGGGTAATTTCAAGGGCTGGAACATCCTAAATAGATGAACATAGATCATTAATAAAAATTCTTGCTATAGCTAGAAGAAACAGAGCCTATCTGAAATAGTATGTATTTCTATCCCAGACAGTTGAATCTATAGTAAAAACAGAGGCTGAATGAAGGGCAGTGCAATTTTTATGTGCTGTAGTCAATCTATGGAGATGGAGTAGTCAGACTTACCTTGGACTCAGGCTCTGGAACCCATATATCCTTCTTGGCAACTTTTCCTAGAGCATTCAAGATCTGAAAGAAAAGTGACTACAGCGTTATACTGTGACATTACATACTTTTGACAGATACAAAATCATATTAAACATTGATGAACCCACAGGTGGGTGGCAGAGAAATTCATACATAGGCTATCATTGTCAAGAAATAGATGCATGAATGGATAAAGAAATTTTGTTATTCACATACAATAGAACATTATTCAACTTTAAATAAGAATGATATCCTGTCAATGTGACAACATAGACAAGTTTAGAGGGCAACACCATAAATGAAATCTGCCATGCCTAGAAAGACAAATAATACAAACTATCCATTATATGCAGAAAGCAAATAAGTGAATCCTATAGGAGTAGAGAAAACAACAGAGGGTACCAGAAGCTAAGAAAGGTACCAGGGAGTAAGGCTACTGAGACTGGATAATAAATACCAAAATATACTTCATTTGGAGGAATAAATTCTAACATTCTATAGCAATATAGGGTCATAAAGATAATCACAATTTACTTTGTAATTCCAAAGAGCTAGAAGAATATTTCAAAGAAATGATACATGTCTGATGGGAAAGAGATACTAATTATCTTGATTTGATCATTGTATACCACACACAGGCATCAAAATATTTGAGTACTCCACAAATGTGCACAATTGTGTCAATGAAATAGTTCAAATATTTAGTTTCTTTCTGTATATCCATATAAAGATAAAATGAAGAACCAGAAAGATCAGATGACAAAAATGCTTCCACAGGGCTGAAGCTATAGCTCACTGGAATAGCTCATGCCTCTCAGGCATGACACCTTCAGTTCAATTCCCAGTAATGCTGCCCACGATGAAATTACAACTGAAAAAGGAGTACACCTTAAATTCCTTCCTTACCTCTCTAGCTGCTCGTTCTCCAGCTTCAACTGCTCCTTCCATATAGCCACTCCACTGTGTTGCTGTCTCTGTGCCTGCAAAGTAAATCCTGCCTACTGGCTGGCGAATCACCCTTCAAGGAAAAAAAGAGGTCACATAGTTACATGGGAAGGTGTTGAGGAGAAACTAGTCAATCACTCCCTACCTTCATCTATTCCACAAAAGGAAGGGACACTAATCAAGGAGGAAATGCTAGTGTGTCTCATCCCAAAGTAAAAGGCAGTTCTTTGTTTCCTGGACCCGTGCACAAGGATCTGAACCGGGTGGAAGCAGACTAAGTTTATTCATCACTAAAGAAGATGCTGACCTACTTTCAGCCAGCTAGCCAGCCTGTGAGAATATGAATTCAACTCCTTAGTAACATCTCATAGTTATATTCCCCATTTGTAGCCCATTTTAGTTATTATATTGTCTTCTATGCAAGATAATACACATCCACAGATTTGGGCCATGAAGCAATTTTTAGGACATCAAAAGAGACTGTAATGGCATGGGATAAAATATAGACACTGTCATTTCTGGCAGAAGAGAGACCCCAGAAAGTCTTTGAGTAAGTAGTCCTGAAATAATATAATCTGTAAGTTTCTCTGAACATTTATAGGGACTAGCTAAGGAGCAAATAGGTGCTTCCTATTGAAAATTCTGATATACAGGACCAAGAAAGAGATAGATTCAATGGGTAACTCTCTACCCTAACCTTCTTGGTATTATCTTTGCCATGCCTGTGGCTCCCCTAAACTGTACATCCCAGACAAAAGCTTTCATCTCAACCCACTGGCGTTCCTTTTTCCAATTCAAGAATCTTGTGCCTCATTTCCCATTGATTCTATTTATATCATCTAGACCTGTACTGAGACTCCAGAACTAGATCCCTTTATCAGTCTTGTTATTACTAACAATAGCTGTTTGACTCTGTTAAGGAAGAAAAGGGTAAACAACAAGCTCTTGAAAGTACAGGTAAGCAAGTGCTGCTTCTTTCTCTATGGACAGATGTAACCCAATGCTAACATTCTAGATTTGGTCCTCTAGAAACTTGACGAAGGTGTGATGTGACCAGATAATACACTATTTGCTGAAGAAGTCACTTCTACCCCATCCCACAGTAGTAACTATATCCAGATGGGGAGAATTATGAAGGAACTGTGAATGCCTGGTAGAATGCTATCATTTTAGGCTTCTTCCTATGTTCTATCTCTTGAAACTGAGCAAGTGGGATTCTAGATCCTATGCCTGTAAGGCAAAGAAATAATGTATGTGAAATAGGGTGTTTTTGAGTAGAGGAAGACTCCCAGGCCATGTAGATCTCATCTCCTGCTACCTCAGCTGTAGACACTGAGAATTCTTCCCTCTGAAGAGGAATAGCTGATGCTCCCCTGTTGACAAGATATATGTATTGGACACATGCAGTCAGTGTCCTTCTGTGTATACTAGTACAGAGTACAGGAGAGCCCTGTGAGACAAAATGTTGAGGAAAGCTCAAAAGGCTTCTCGATAGACTATGTAGTTGTCCGCATCTCACAAGTGCTGCTGACAATTGTCATCCTGCCTGGTACACTGCTACCGCTCTTTGTGTTGACATCGATTTTCCTGGGGACATCTACCAAGTTACAAGCTATTTTTCTGGGGATTACAATGAATAACACTGCCTATTTCCACAGTTCTTATTGAATGTAGATTGTCTGAATGTGTGCCAGCCCTACATGAGTTAGTGCAGTGATTAGGTAGTACCTTCCAAACTGGGTCATGATACCAGGAGGGAAGTAGGCTGTGTAGCAGCCCCCGGAGTACTGCTCCTCACACCAGTTCTTCTCTTCATAATGGACTGGCTGTAGTTCAATGAGGAGAAAATTCCAAAAGAAAATAAAAATGGAACTGTTACCTGCTAACAGTGAAGGCTCGTTTATATTTTATTAACAAAAAGTTTATATTTAAGACATAAAGTGGTTTGCATGTGCCAGGCCTCAAGTCTGAGCTCCAGTACAACGAAACTAAATAAGAAATGAAGAAAGGGAAAAAGGGAGGAGTAGGAGGGGAGTGTGAGGGAAGAAACCAGTCTGGAGATGAAGCTGTGTGGTAGAAAACTTTCCTAGCATGCCCAGGGCCCCCACGTTTGATCCCCGATATTGCATGAAAAAAAAAAAAGAGTTCATTGTACACTAAAGATACTGATTTTTTTTTCAACCTCTTTCTTAAGGGAGTCAAGAAATATCCAAATACTTGGGAAAGAGGATATTCTCATTCGTACAGATTCTAAAGATTAGAGCCAAGTCTTTGGAAAACCCTACTAACAATCAGTTTTCAGCAAGGTTTTCTCCAAGACTCTGGAGTGTGTAAGACAATGGACTGTTTTCCAATTTACACAGGTATTACACAAGGGTAGGGTGGGGGGAACAAGAAGAAGAGAAGCACAAAGCATATTTTCAGAATACCTTCCTTAAACTGGAAAATTACATAATAAAAATACTCCTTAAAGGAAACAATTGAGATGAAAGTGGTTCCTGGTGAACATGAGAATCTTCCACACGTCCCTACCACGTTCTAAATGTTTATTCCTTTGGCAGTTCAAACAATAAGCTACAGACAATGTCCTCAGCTATTGATGGGCTCTTGAAAACCATTTGTTCTCACTGCTTTCAGAAGCAGTGTAAAAACCCTGGGAGTGTCAAATGAGATATGAATTGAGTCTCCTTGTGGGAAAATGAACTAGTATGCCTTTGACCTGGGCAAAGATTAAGTCTGGTATGTCAAATATATATCATGGTGCCTTCAGCAATGCATGATGACATACCTGGGGGTTTGTTTTATAGCAATCACTTGATAATGTCAAAAGCGCAGGATCTCTGTTCTGCAGACCAATTTCAGTGATCTATGACATAATGATTGTGGCTCCAAGTCTCTTACTACAGTTGAATGCCTATGATCTAGTGAGCACTTAAAAAGCCCAAAGTAATGCCATATCACAAGTTCCATGTACCAAATACTAGTTTTTAATGCCTTTGGATTGCTGAAAGTAATCTCTAAATAAGCACACCCCTTTATATTTAAGACAACAGAACAAAGCCTATTTGAGACTGAGAGTTCTTACATATAAAGCTTCTTGAGATCCCAGAACCTTGGCATACAGCTCACAGATCTTTCTCTTCCTACAGAGAAGAATAAAAACATGCTAAAGAAGTCATAATTGATGAACATATAATAAAGGCATTCCGCTCTAGGGTACTTTGTAGTGATTTCTTTAAATAAAAATGAAATATAATGGCCTACTATAACTATAAAACAGTCAATTAATCCTTGGACTCACCTTACATGATTTAGTGGATTTCTGTATGCTGATTAACATCATATGCCTCAACATGGTAATTTGATGAGGAATCAACAGAATTTTCCTTTTTAAAATAGACAAGGTCTCACTATGTATAGCCTGGAACTGCCATGCTGATGAGAGTAGTTTCAAACTTAGGATTTCCTTGCCTCAGATTCCTGAGCACTGGGATTATACATATTATACATATTATAAAATATATATATATATATTTTACCACACCTGGCTAACCTCTTCTTGAAAGAAGATACAGGTTAAACCCACAACTATTCCTGGTGAAAAATTTAAATTACCCATCTTCTAAATTAATGGGTCTATCTTAATTATTGAATATATGCTATTTACATTTACTCTTTCAGTTTTTATGTAGATTAAACATGTGAAAATTACTCTGAAATATTTGTTAAAGACTAATGAGCAATCAAAAGAATTTTTATGAAAATGAGGTAAAATATATAATTCAAATCCATAAAACAAGCCTAAAGAGCAGATGAGACAAATGATTAAAAGTATACATGTAAGAGAGTACATGTAGGTGCAACAATCAAGCTTAGTAGTAATAAATATATATATAAAAATATAGAAGTTTATATCACCAATTTCACCAGAAAGTATTTTAAAAACATAAGTCCATTTTCTCTAAATAGTATAGAAGAAAATGTAAGCTTATCACTTTTGCTATTGTCATGCATACACTACTGCTCTTACAACTATCACATAAGTACAAAAAGTTTAGTCAAGAAAAGGTGAGATTATGTTGCCTATTGCTATGCAAGGTTTAAAGGTTTAAAGGTTTAAAACTGTCACTCATGAATGATGTCACATAATATAAAGTGGATTATGTTAATTCTAGGACAGAAAATGCTTGATTAAAAGCTCTAACATACAGGAAGAAGTCTCAAGAATACTATTTACTTGCTTTCTCTGTCTAATCTAAATTCTCCATTGAAAAGTTGAAGCCAAAGCTCAGTGAGCTGCACATTCCTTCATTACCAATCAGTTAAGTACTGGGAAGGTAAACGTTTACTAGCTTGAGCATTTTGTCTATAGTAGATGCTCAATATGTGTTGAGTCAAATTTTATGCTCAGTCCAGTATGGCATTCTCTTTTCTATGCCACAAAAAGATGGCAGGTTACCGCATTACCAAAGACTCTAAGCAGTAATTTAGTCATTTGTAGTCAATTAAGAATATTGCCAAGACAAGTAAGAATATTTCTGTACTGGCTGGTTCTTTGTCAACTTGACACAAGCTAGAGTCATCAAAGAGGAAGGAGCCTCAGCTAGTGAAATGCCTCCATAAGATCCACCTATAAGGCATTTTTTCAATTAGTAATGAATGCGGAAGGATCCAGCCCACGGTGGGTGGTGTCACTCCTGGGCTGGTGCTCCAAGGTTCTATAAGAAAGCAAGCTGAGCAAGCAATGGGGAGCAAGCCAAGGGGAGTAAGTCTGGAAGCAGCACTCCTCCATGGCCTCTGCATCAGTTCCTGCCTCCAGGGTCCTGTCCTGGCTTCCTTTGATGATAAACAGTGTTCTGGAGTATACACCAAATAAACCCTTTTCTTCCCAGTCTCTTTTTGGTCATGGTGTCACATCATAGCAATAAATACTCTAAGATAAATGCCAATCAGTATTCTAAAATGCTTAATGTAGTTAACTCATTTTTCTGGACATATAATAAAATCTTTCCTAAAGTAGAGCTAAACTTAAAAATTAACCTTCATTGTAGTTTCACTTTTAATCATAAATAATGAAAAACACAATAAAATATGTGATTTACTGAATTTCATATTATTAAATGAGCCAAAGACAAATTCTCACAAGTAAGCCAGAAAACTGTCTTTCCATTCCCTTTCTCTCATTAAAATTAAAACTTTTACAAGATACATAGAAGGTAATGATGTTATATTAAAAAAATTAAAAACTTTTTTGGATGAGTAAGAGGGATAGAAACTGCACTTCACACATACAAAACATGTGCTTTACCACTGAGATACATTCTCCACTCAGAGCAATGCATTTAGATTACTTTGGTTCAAAAATTAATAGAATACATTTTAAATTATAGTCAAAAGGGGTATCATGCAAATCATCTTGTAGTTGTATCTCTTTTATAGATAGAACATATAAATCTGTCTATCTATCATAATCACCTGAGCAAGTGGTCAAAAGTATAAACAGACTTTACAAATACCTTTTGGGAGAGTTAAACACAGTTTTTAAAAGCACTGGTCTTATCACTGATATTTTCAGTAAAGGTTTTGTCTTACAAGAACTTTAGAGTTCAGCCAGCGTGTGGAATCACAATCAAATGTCCACCTCCAGTCTGCTATTTATTTTATTATTAATAGAAAGGAAAGGCAGAAAATCCAAAAGAAAATGTCAGGCTTTAGTGTGGTTATAATGAAAAAAGAAAAGAAGGATGTGTTGTCTGCTACTCTTGACTTTGTCACATGTCAGCAGCTATGATTTGAATGTATGTGCCCCTCCAAATTTCCATGTTAGGGTTAGATTCAGAGGTAAGGTACTTGCTATACAGTCTTGATGACTTGAATTCAATTCCTGAAACCCGTTTCAAGGTAGAAGAAAACTGATGACACAAAATTGTTCTCCATTCATGTGTTACAGTGTGCATGAACCTACACACACATACACACACACACACACACACACACACACACCCCAAGTTTTTTCCTTATTAGAACTTTATCACCACATTGATCTGATCATATTAGTGAAGTAAATATTCAGAGGCAGAAGTGTGGGGTGCTTAAGAAAAGTGATTAAGCCCCAGCGGCTCTATATAGCTAAGTATTCTAGGAAAACTCTACCTCTTAACCACATAAAATGAACACAAATATGGAAAATTAAATTAATATATATATATAGACATTGACTTGACCAAGAAGAATATCACAAAATATTTAAAAAATTGTTTTTTACGGATAAGAATATTTGTAGAATATTGTGCTTTTCTTACTGCTACTCTACTATTGTTGGTGCAACAAACAGAATGTATAGGTAACCATTGATTTTCAGGTATAAATTGTTTACCTTATGTCCTTATGTAGTTTAGCAAGTCGATCAGCTTTCCGGGCAAGTATGAAGCTGGAGAAGGAAGCCACATTTGAATAGTCAGTTATAGTTGTGCTAACTGTACATTACAACCTATTCAGCATTAATGAACTCTCCCAGCCCACCCCCCCTTTCCCTAGGGCAAATGTCATCCTATCTTTGGCTCTCTCTGCTTCCAAAACTCTGTAGCTTCTAAGCTCCTAAGTAACAGATAACCAATCTCTTGACAAATATTTTGCTCCTAAAAATTAACACCATATTTGATGCTATAGAAAATTAGATGTTGTACATATTAAGACTGTATTAGATGACTATCCCAGCAATGACACTCAATAAAAGCTGGACAACTATTAATACATGCCTATCATAGATACCATGGTACATCTCTCACGCTCTACCAAATGCATTTTAGAACCAGTAACTGGTACCCTTATCTCAGACAAAACCTTCTCCAGGCAATTATACTCAGCAGCAGATACATCTCTCTGTCAATACCCTGCCTCTCCTAAGAGGCAATTGACACTCAGTGATTGAGGTGCCCATTCCCTTGTGTCAGTTTGACTGTGAAGGACCATTCCAGCTTCCAGACTTCCATGGGCTGGCTGAGTACTGACATATAATTCTCCAACTGGTCCTTCCCACAAAGGCAGTAATCCCCAAATTTCACCCCAATAAACCTCTTGTACCCGTGTCTCTATTTCTAACTCAGCTTCCTTGGGAACTAATTAAATATTGCCCTCCAATAAAGTAACTCAGTAAAACTCAACTATAATCTATCTGCTCCCTTTAGTCAAATAGATTCTGTTTATTGTGTCAATAACACTAACTGCACTTATATTTAAAGAATTGAATTGTGAGATGAAATCCTTACTTATACTATTAATAGAAACAGAAATCTTACAAATTCAAGGGATGGGTAGGGATATAACTCAATAGTAAAGCACTTGATTAGTATTATGCAGAACGCTCTAGATTTATTCTTCAGTACCCACTTCTAATCCAAATGAACTAAAATGTGATGAAACTACTTCCTCATTAAAATGGTTAAAAATTATATTTATTTTGTTCTAGAGAGATCAAATAGACACATCAAGATAGATCTCCTCAGCCCTGAATTAAAGTGTTCCTCAATTATCACCAGAAACTCCTTTAGGACTGCTATTAGTGAATGTTCTGAGCAGCAAAGATGTAAAGTATGGTAACACAGGGTGGAGTTTCACAGGCAGTTGCATATTATTTAAGGGACCAGCAGGAGGGGTGCTGGGGGATGAACAATGGAAGAAGAGTATTTGCAAAAGCAAAGTATGGATGAAGGTCCACAATAAAATCCATCATTTGTGTCTTAATATTTAAAATTGAATGAATTAAAAACTGAAATTTGAATTTAATCTTATAGGATAAAATAATTTTGCCTGAGTTAGCACTTTCAGTGATGACTCAAAATTCATGGTTTTGGTTAAATTTTAGGTTTATGCAATGATCTGTAAGTTCGGACTTCTATAATATTTTTAAAAAACTACCCAGAGCTGATAAAAAATTATTAGCCAGCTGATTTTGTATGGCTTTGACCTCAAATTTCTGTCAAATCTCTAGTTAGAAATACAATAAACTGTAGACAAATATTGTTCAATTTTGTTTAGCCATTTACTGAGGAAATCAAACATGCCAGGGTTGTGTTGGAAGTATTTAATAGTTCTAATGTATAGTTTCTAAAAGGCGATGGTTATTATAAACACAGTGCTGATTAATTATCACCTCCGGTTTTGAGACTCTTAGAGTCAAATGCAAAGAACAAAGTGGAGGTGATATATCTTCAAGGTTTTCATTATCAAGAACGAAGCACAAAGTCTGATGTAGTGGTATCTACCTGCAATCCTAGCATTTAGGTGATGGAAACAATAGGATCAGGAGTTAAAAGCTAGTCTCAACTATATAGCAAGTTGAACTCCAGTCTAGCTACATGAGAACCTGCCTCAAGAAAGAAAGAAAGAAAAGAAGGGAGGGAGGCAGGAAAGAAGAGAAGGCACGGGGAAGGAAAGCTATCTAATTTGGCCTGGTAGGACACTCCTGTAATTGCAGTTACTCGGTAATCTGAAGCAGTAAAGTTTAAAGCCAATTTTGCTACTGAATAATTTAGTAAGACTCTATATTAAAATTACCCATAGAAAACACAGTAGACATTTGCCTAGCATATACCAGGCTGTAGGCTCAATAAGGGGGAGAGTGGAGGTGCCCTAATACAAGAGTGGCTGGTCAACAACAGTGGTAAAACAAAAATGAATTCTTCTCAACCCCTCAATCCTCAAATAGTTGTACTAATAACAACAAACGAGATTTACAAAAGAAAAATTGGCAAGTTTATTGTCCTTTACAATGTTTGGTTTTTGGAAGACGCACTGGAAGTAACCCAGAGGTGGTAAGTCTGGTTTATTTGCATATCTAACAAAGAACAACATATTATAGAAACAAAGAAAAGCAGTTTAGTCTTATGAAGATGGGAAAACATGAGAAGGCAAATGTATAGGAAGCTACTTTTAGAGGTCAGCTAGAAGCTTCCTCTGGCTCTGGCTCTAAGCTATTAAAGTGATATTTCCAGTAAAAGAGACCTACCTCTTAACATAAGTGATATACAGGAGAGGACAGAAAGACCTTTTGCCTTTTTAAATCTCTGCCCTGCTTTTAGTAAACAGAAGGCAGGCAGAACGCTCTCCTGCATCACATTTGAAGAGATATAGTCTGGCCTCCCATAAATACAAAATACCAGTTAAACTGGAGGAATAAGTTCTGGTGATCTACTGCACAGTAGACATACTCAATATTAATTTAATGCATGTTTTAAAGTATCTAAACATGATTTTTAATGCTCTTATCATAAAGAAATTACCATATGAGGTAAAAGATATGCTAACAAAGTTAGTTTGATCATTCCACAAAGTAGATATGTACTGAAACATTTTCCACCCAGAAATACATTTTTAGCAATAAAATAATAAATATATCTCTTTCTAGGAAATTCCCAAATAATTCCAGTAATACCTGGAACGGTGCTAACACATACGTCTCTGTTATAAAACCAAAGCAACTCCAGTGGTTCACAAGGCAAGAATATTGATGTTCTTCCATGTATATCTGAACTGACTGTCATGACATCTTGAAACTTGCATTCTCATCTGTTTTTGTTGACCCACAGCTATTTGTCAATTTGGCTAAACTACCTGGATATGGGGTTATGTACTCAGCGGGACTAAAGATGAAGAGGATATGCTGCTGCTACAGCCCTTATATTTTAAGCTCCTGACTGCCTCAGGAATTTAGTGCTATTGCTTACATTATAGCCAGAGAAGTGGTTATAAAACATTTTAAAGGGGGAAACATTGGAAATGTAAATAAAGTATCAAAAAATAAAAAAATTTTAAAAATTTAAAAAAAATTAACTAGTAAAAAAAAAATAAAAAACAAAAAAACAACAAAAAAAATTTTATCAGCAACCCAGGCAGAGCCAGCTTCCTAAGTTCTTTGGAACATGGGTCTACCCCTTTTCTCTGTAACTTTCCAAAAATGGCATGATGTGATGTTTTATTGAGTTCACCTATCTCTTCAGGAAGGAGGCCTGCATTTTCCAGAAAGCAAAAGCAGAATCCATTGGTCCCTAAAAGTCAGTTGACTGTTATTAACATGTGTTCTTTTGTAATAGTACAATACAATAAAAGGCTTCTGTGTGTATAGAATTTTTTATAAGGACAAAAGTAAGCAACTAGGAAGGTGCGCCCCTTCTTAGCATTCCATTTATGAAGGCTCAGTTTCTTCTCTGGAGTACTAGTTCCCAGTAGGCTGTTTGTTCTCTCGATGCACAGATAAAAGAAGTATTGCTGGTGAACGATAACAATAGGCTACTTCTGCCCTGTCTTATCTTATATTGATACTATTACCTGCTATGCAACACATATTTGGAAAGCAGATCAAGTCATACTATCCATCCATCTACCTGTCTGTCTGTCCATCTGTCTGTCTGTCTAGCTGCTTGATCCATTCTAACTTCAGAATGTAAGTTTTATAGAAGAAAGAGATACATAGGTGGGCACAAGTTAAAAATGGTGTCAAGTTTAGCAGTTTTCCAGGATTCTTGTGTCACACACAAAAACATTGCTATGGATATTTTAATACATGAAAACATGATATAGTTTATAGTTATCATTGCTTGTGCCTAATTATAAAGCAATATCCTTTGCTAGCACCTATACCAACACAAATTAGAAACTGCAGCTCCAACTTACCCCATGATGGCAGGCAGTGATCCATCTGGTTTAGTGTCATCCAGAGTGATTGAAATTGGAGCCTCCTCATCTTCAATGATCATGCAGCCACAATAGTCTTAAGCAGGAGAAAATTAATTAAAAGATTGAAACCAACATTAGAGATACACATATATATAGAATATATATATAAACTATATTACTAAGGAGGAATGAAAATCTTAAACTATTAATCTTTGTTCCACTTCTAGACCCTTTTATGTTAAAGACACATATGACTATACAAAGATGTCTATTCCTTATGTAGAAAATGGCCCAACTCCATCATTTTTTTATAAAGGGCTATGACTGATGCATGGCAAAATGGTAAGCTGAGGAAAATGGTAAAATGGTCCTGCATGCAGGAACACATGGAGAACGAGATGGGACGTGCTGAAAGGATTCACTTCCATTAACCCTGGAAATTGTAAAACAGATTCTATTGAATATGAGCAGGAAGCATGTCTGGAAAGCTTCTATATTCTAAAAACCCTGTTTCATTTAATATTCACAACACCCTGAAAAGCATTTATCACAAAACCTTATCATCATTTTATGCTAAGAGTCCAATGCCAATAAGCTGATAAAGTTCAGGAACAGCTTACTTGATAGCCCTGTCTCTGGGCCTCTTGGTCTCATTATGCTTATGAAGAATAAGTAGCAAGATGAATGACAGTGGCCCTATAATTGATATTCCCACTGCTTGCTCGCATCTTTTCCTCCCCTGTCAATCACTCTTTAGGCCATTTTGTGAAATTTAGAGACAGATTAACAATTTCTCTACAAATTTGAACACATTTATCTTTTTGTATTCAGCATATTCTACTCAATATCCTTAAAATGTGGTTTCTGTACTTAATAGTTTAAACACAAATAAGAGCAACCTACCCTTTTTCTTCCAGAAGGCTTCCTTGTAATACACCATGCACTTGATGACAGCCCCCATTGGAAGGCGCTGAATTAACTGGTTTCTCTCAGGTGGAAGCTCTGGTTTAAAGTGGATCTTGGCAGTCAAAACCGGTGGGATGGCACTAATTACATATTTGCACTGCAATATAATATACAAAATATTGCCTGAAACATGAGCTATAAGCCTTTGCAGAATGTAGGAAGCATTATTTAAGAAAACAAAAACAAAAACGGAATCAAGCCACTGTGAAACAACAAAATAGAACAAGGCAAGTGGGCTGGTTAGTTTTGTCACCTTGACACAGCTAGAGTTAGCTTGGAAAGGAGGGCCGCAATTGAGGGACTGCCTCCATCAGACTGGCCTGTGGGCATGTCTGTATAGCATTTTCATGATTAATGATTGGTATGGGACCATCTAGCCCATTGTAGATGGTGTCACTTTTGTACAGGTGGTCCTGAATAGTAAAAAAAAGCAAACTGGGAGCAAGTCAATTAGCAGAACTCCTGTATGATTCCTGCCTCTGCTCCTGGATGAATTCTTGTAATGACTTCCCTCAGTGATAGACTGTGATCAGGACCTGTACGCCAAATAAACCCTTACTTCCCGAAGTTGCTTTTGGGCATGGTGTTTATCATAGCAACAGAGAAGCAAACTAGGACAGTAAGTAAACCAAGTCTGTCAATCTGGAAGACTTGAAGTAAATATATGCTACATTTAATTAAACTACAGATTAGATTACATATAATTAGAAGTTACAAATGGCATAAAACCTATTTACCATAAACTTCTTTGCCTATAATGGATTACCTCATAGTGTTCATGATTCAGTGTTTCTACAATGATGTTGTCATCTGTTTGGTCAATATAAGTAACAGGAGAGCTCAGCTTCACTTTATCCCCAAGGCGGACCATTATCTGTTCACTTATTTGGCCAGATCCACCTACAAATTTCCGTTCCTATTGGAGAAGATAGGCATTAAAGAAATGTTATAAGGTGAAACATTTGCCACCAATTAGTAAATCTCCAAGAATATCAATGTCAGACCTCTATCCTTGGCATATCCAATTGAGGGAATCATTAGGACAAAACAAAGGAACCTCAATTATTCTCTCAGCACAGGTTCTAGCAAGAAAAAGCCATTTACTAGCATATAAAATCAGAGGCCAGAAGAAAATATTCTCTATGCCAATGTTGCCCTGACCACATGCAAATAGCAAGTCTGGGAACTTCAAATGTCCATGAGTATGGTGTATGTAAGGAGCTCTGGGAAGGTGAAGTAACTATATTGATCCTAGGGGCTGTGGTTTCTAACTCCCTATGGAGTTACTTGCCTGAGAAGGTAAGGACATAGAAAATATTATCTTATAGATAATGTGAGTCTAAGAGCACAGGATCATCGTGCTATTAGGGTTAGCAACATGCTATCAGAAATAGCCAAATCAGGTCCTAGGAATCTGAATTTCAACTTTTGAATATCTTCGTCTCAAAACTAATTAAATTTCATTGTCAAGGCAGAATATTGATAGCTAAGCATCAGTTTAAAACATTGTCAAGTATTTCTCTTGAGCATCAATATGGATCAGAAGTGTTATGCTATTTCTTAGGATAAATACTGTTTAAGCATAATCCAAGAGAGTAAGTGCTTAATACAGCATATTTGGTTACAACCTAGGAAATATTTTTAGCCTGCTGCAGACTATTCTTTGAGTGATTAGAAATGCATGTCAGTAAAGTAGGGGCAGACCACAGCTAACAATTGTGATACCCCATTTACAGTAGACAAGCAGTAACTTAATAAATTGGTATTTCGTGAAACCACCGAAGTTCTTTATGAAAATGATCACATTAAGTTCAGACTTAAATTTATGATGCATCCTTTCTGAAGAAATTGGAGTCATTTAATACAGACTCTTACTATGTTTCCAAATAGGTGCCTTGAAATCTAGTAGAGTAAAAACAAACAAACAAACAAACAAAAACAAACCAAGGACTAATCCTATTTGTTCACTATTTGTTTTTCTGTGTTTTTTAAATTAAATTATAAAAGGGTAAATGTTGATGTCTTTTGAAAGACATTGTGATAATAGCTTGAGTTCAAAATCTGAACTCTACTTTCTAAAAGGTCATATAGGGCTTATCTAGAAGTATTTTGTCCCCCTCCAAATGAAGGATACAAATAACCCAATAGTAGGATAAAACAGAAGGTAAAATATAAGTTTAAAGAAGTAATACTGAGTCTCTGTTCATAAGTGCACATTTTTAAAATGCAAAAGTCCTATATATATTTGCAAAAAACAGGGGTCCAATGAGCAATGACCCTATACATCACAAGAACAATTTGGGGACTTCTGATGATCTCCAAAGAAGAACAAGAATTTACTTTGAAGACAAAGTCTAAATTCATAAAATGTACTCAAAATTCTGGGACTCAAGTAACACAGCATAAACGAGAGCTAAACTGCAATTAATTAATTAACCTCATCTCACTCAGGTATAACATTCTTAGATAAGAAACATTTTCTTTGGATAAGAGAGATCTTTGCAATGAAGTTAGAGTCTAGGGAATTAGGGATTTAGTATTCTGGCTTTGCTGTTAATTTATTATATATTTATTCAATGAATTATCCAAACTACAGAACTTACTATTAAAAGAGTGGACTCAAATTACTTGTGTGAATTAGAAGAGTAATTTCCATTCTACACTAGTTAACATGAAAGAATTCCTGTGAGAAACAGGTGGTAAAGAGCCGAGATAATTTTAAGTATACTAATTTTATAAGTACTATAATTTTCTTGGAAATTAACTTATTTTTTTAGTAGTTTAGCTGCTTTGATATAAATAGCTTCATGTTCCTATATTTCAAAGGAAGGAACTTAATTCTTAAGATATAATTAATTCAAAATGAAATATTCTTTAGCAATGAACTTTATAGGAATAAAGAAAAAAATGAGAAAATTTCCAGACATTTTTAGATCATTTTATACTACTTTAAATGATTAGAAACAATGAAGGAATTATCAAGGATTGTTCTGGGCAAGTTAGTTTCAGAACAGACAATGTATATACCTGGCCGCCATTGGTGATTGAGAATATCCGAGAGGTGCCCCCACACTGCCTCACATACCACAAAAACCACAGGGCAGATACCTCATGAGGCTCAGAAGTCACATTAATGTTCACAAAAAGATAAGCAAATTCCCGAGCAGTTCTGTTCACAGAATAAGAGTGAAAATCACATGTCAATGCATATAGGAGGAAGCAGATAACCAAGTTCTGAAAGTTATCCTCTGACTTCCACACATGACACATACATGCTGTGAAATATATACACCAGCCACATACACATTAATAACAACATAATTAAAAATACTTACAGAAGTCAGAGGAATGCACCTTTACAAAGTGTAATATAGCACAAGTAGAAAGTGTTTCTACTATTTTGGAAAAAACAAAACAAAACAAAACAAAACAGCCAAAACCTCATGGTCTCAGCATCTGTAGGAAAGCATTTGTTAAGTTTTGAGGAAAAAAGAAAAAGTTCTCTTCTGCTATTAAGAAATATGGTTTAGCTCCAAATATGGTCTATCTCAAGATTAAACATCCTTGATCATTAGACTTTCTTCACATTCCCATTTCTTCTGACTCCACTCTGGTCTATGCTACTGCACAATCTCTTAGGCAGAGAAAGTGGGGATCTCCCTGTATTATCACCCTACATCACCTCTGCTATCCTCTGCCACGCTAAACACAGTGAGTACTTTAACAACACTTCAGTGGTAAGCTGAGCATGGTAATAGGGCCTGGAATTTCAGCATGCAGTGGGGAAAGGAAAGAGGATAACAAGTTAGAGGCCATGCTGATCTACACAATGAAACCTTGTTTCACAGAATCAAGAACAATCAAAACTAAACTAAAACCAAAAAAGTTTGTAACAACAACATAAAACAAAATTAAAAAATTCTTCAATGGCCTAAAATAGAGAAACATCTCAAACCTTGACTGTAGACAGTATTATAGATGCACCACAGGCTGCTTAACCCATGACTTCACCTACCCCTCACACTACTTGCTCTATGCTCCTGCCAAGCTGACCACTACTTGTTCAAGTGTGACAATTTTCTTCCCTTCTCAAGCCATTTCCAAAAGCTGCTCCTTTTTTTCTCTGCCTAGAAGATACTATTCCCTTACATTACTCATAGGTCTGAACCTCTCCCCTTCCATCTTGGTTATCCATAGAAGACATAATTCCTTAACAGTATCTTCTCCATCCTCTTCTCTTGAAGTATTTCCTAACTATATCTACACTTTACTCTCTCCTTTTCTAACAATATGACATTCCTGAAAGATGCTGTTCCAGAACAATACATACATACATCCTCTTTCCTCATGCTTTTTGATCATTCTTATAAGGTACCATATTTCTTGGGTCGTTCATAGTAAATGCCATGTCCCTACTTTATCTATTTTTGTCTCCCTACCCTTGGCCCTCCTAATTATCTTGGAAGTTAGCATCTAATGCTATCTATCTTTTCCTGATTCTCAAATGCTGCTACAGCTTCTTACTGGAAGACATTACTTACGTTATCTAACAACAAGCTTACCCCAACCTTGGCCTATACCTAGCAGATACCCTCTTACCCCTTTTGGCCACCTAGAACATGTTCTCCCATCACTTTTATACTCCCTTCCTTCCCTTTCACCACTATTGTACATTCTGTTTGTTATTGTTTTGGCATGTAAATATGTGGTGTGTGTGTATATGTATGTTTTGACATGTGTGTGAACTCATCTCCATGCAAGAGGCAGAGGTCAAACACAAGTGTTTTGTGGATTTCTCTCTACTTCATTTATTGAGGCAGTATCTCTCAATTGAATCTGAAACTTGCCAGTGTGAATAGTCTAGCTACCCAGCTTAACATATGCTATACCAGGGAATGATTTTTCTATTTTTAGACCAACTAAGATTCCCTTTGTTAGGTACTCTGCCAACACTATATAATTATGTGTGTTCATCTTGCCTGCTCGAAAAATATAGACTACATGAGGGAAGAAGCTAAATACTAACAAATTCACCACTATTCCTCAGGCGGTGTCTAACAGTGTCTTCATATAGAAGTCCTAGAATAAATATATGCTAATAAGTATGTAAATATTGTATGTGCCAATTCAAATACAGGAAAAATAAATATAAGCATGTCCCATATAGCATTTTGATCTACGATCAATACATATATGATAGTAGTTCCACAAGAGTATATAGCCCACTAGTCATCTTAGTTTATATACACTCTGGAAAATTTATCCATGAAATTGACTAATACTACAATTCTTAGAAAGTATCCATACCATTAAGTCATGACTGTAGTAGTAAACTGTAAGTTACCACACTACTAATAAATCCTAATTAAAATCATTATATGGTTTATATTTTCATTCATTTAGACTATTTTCATATCTACATTTATATGGAAATTATTTTAAAATCTGTTTTATTTTCATTTTTTAATATGGGGAGGAGGCATGCACACATGCCACATTTGTTGGGAGTCCTTGCAGAGCAAATAGAGGGCCAGATCCCTGGTGCTAGAGTTATAGGTATTTGTAAGCTCTCCAACATGGAGACTGGGATCTGAACTCATGGCCTCTTGATAAGTACTCTTAACCTCTGAGCCATCTCTCTAGTCTCTGGGATTGATTTTTAAAAAACATTTACAAACTGCTTTTGTAGGCAACCTCAATGTAAAATAAAAATATAGTTACTATTTTTTATTGAAGATTTGACCCTTTTGTCCAAAGGTGGTCTATTCTATGCACATACTTTAAGTTTTTATTCATTTTTTTGCTCAAATATGCTATACTGAATAAGATTGTTATTATATGTTTTAACTTTCCCTATAAGTCACTAAAACCAGCACTACTACTCAAGACAGGCTATAAAGGATTAAAGGGGAAGATATTTAAAATAAGATTATAAGCAGTCAAATATACTTTGTCCAACAGATTTTATCAATGAGATCTTTCATGGTCATCTTGTCCCATTCCTCAGCATGTCTTGCTTGCCATGGTGCATCAACAGGGATCTGCAATGAAACACTTATGAGTGAAGAGAACGGTAACAACTGTACTACCTCTCTTTTCAGAGAAGTCTTTATGTGAACCTTTAAAAACTTGTTTCTTGGTCTCTGTAATTGGCTTGGAAGTCCATAGAGAGGTGAGATGAATCTGGAGTTCACGCCTTAATGCTATTTATTGTCAACAACAGTAGTAACAATAATCATAATTATAACATGTATAAATGTATTTGTAATTGGGATGGTGATGATCATTATCAATATTGATATTATTATTGAAGATCACACTAATTTTAATCCCCCAACTGAAATTTGAGAGAGTAAAGCTATAGAGTCTGAGAATAAATAAACTCTGAAGCAAAAAGTCCTTCCTTCTTTTGCTATTTAAAGTGGCATTGTAGAGACATAACTGCAAGTAGATATTTGGCAGAAATGTGTCATATATATGCTCAGAGGTATAGAGAAGAAGGCACACATGTAGTAGTATAAGCAAGAGTAGTTTTGAATTCTGGTTCCTTGCTGCATAGTTTTGAGTAAATTATATAAACACTTGGTATTCATTATATCCATCTGGCAAGTGAAAATACTAGCATTGCAGAGTTGCTGTGTATACTGAAAAGGGCTTGCATCAGTGCAAATCAGCAATATCCCCTGTACCTTGCAAGGATATTAATCAGTTTCATTCTTCAGCAATATGCTATGTGCAAACCAAACCCACATTTTACCTCTTTTCCCATTTCATCCATTGTCCTCCACAAGTTGTTGTAATCCAAATACGCCAAGGGGTTCCACACAGGTGGAAATGCACCACGGAATGGGTAAGTTTTCCCCTGGAACATGAAAGTAAAGGGAATCTATTTGAAATGGATAATACTTAAGTTACATGGCATTCTAAAACTACAAGAACCAGGCTGTGATGCAGGTCTGTAATCCCATAAACTCAGGAACTTGAGGCAGGAAGATTTCAAGTGCAAAGCCAGCCTGAGCACCTTAGTGAGATTCTGTCTTAAAAGTAAGAAGGAAGCCTACAGAATCAACTAACCTGGGACCATAGGGGCCCACAGAGATTGTCAACCAGAAAGCATACAAGGGGCAGACCTAGGCCCCTCTTCACATATGTAACAGTTGTGCACCTTGGTCTTCAGGTGGGACTCCTAACGACAGGGACAGGGGCAGGAGCAGGAGCAGGAGCAGGAGCAGGAGCAGGAACAGGAACAGGAGCAGTCTCAGACTCTGTTGCCTGCCTTTGGATCCCTTTCCCCTAACTGGGCTGCCTTGTCTAACCACAATAGGAGAAGTTGCACCTAGTCCTATTGCAACTTGATATGCCAGGGCAGATTGATATCCATGGGTGGCCTCCCCTTTTCTGAGGAAGAAAGGGAGGACTGGAGGTTGTGGAGGAGGGGAGGGGAGAGGGAGAGACTGGGAGGAAAGGAAGGAGGAGAAGCTTCAATCTGGGATGTAAAGTAATTAATTAATGAATTAATTTAAAAAATAAGGGAGAAGAGGACTGGGGTGTTATGCAATGGTAGAGTGCTTATTTAGCATATACCAGGCCTTGTGTTCCACCCCTAGGACTACAAAAAATAAGTAAAAAATGTAAACCAATTAATATAAATCATTTTCTTTGTATGTATATGTGTGTATGTGAGTGAGACAGAGACACAGACAGAGACAGTGGGAAGGGGAAGGGAGAGAGGGAGGGAGAAAACATAAATTATGATATGTATATTCACAAGTATGTGCAGGCAGACTTGGCTGTGTGGACACACATGGAGGTCAGGTCAACTTTGGCTATCTTTTTTGATGCTCTCCACCTTATTTTCTTGAGACAGGGTCTGTTACTGCATTTGGAGATCACTAGTTTGCACAGACTGGCTCTAGGATCTGTCTGCTCTTATATCTGTATCCTGTAATCACAGTCACACACTAACTGTGGCTGCTTTTTTACAAAGTGCTGGAGCTCTGTTCTTAGGTCATCATGCTTGCACAGAAGACACTATACCAGCTGAGTCATCCTCCAATTCCAACCTAAACCATTTTCAAAGCAACTGGATCTTCTACCATACCAAAAAATTCCCTTTGAAGGAAATTAAATATATTTCACCTAAACAAACTTAATTTTAATAAAAACAATGTTGTGTCAACTGTTTTTAGTTTATAGGAAATTATAGCTTTTTATTCATTTTTACTTACTTGAACAAATAAGTACATAAAGATAAAACTCATTTTAGTGTTATACTGAAGCCATAACATTCTTATTAAATCTCCCTGGAAAGGTTATCATATGTGAGTGATAGCATAATTAAATGGAAGACCATCTTTAGACACACAAATGCCAGGTCTCAGATCAAGTTTTAAAAGTTTTCACAGGCTAAATGAACACTGCCGAGACTACTATGTTTGATGTAAAGAATCAGACTATTAGCAGTGTGGAACAATAGGCATTTACCAGTTTAAATGTTCAACATCCATTTTTCTTTTCTAGATGTAGCCTGATTTCCATTTGAGAAATTGCCACCCCTCCTCTATGTAGTTATTATGTAAGGAGCATGGTCCCAGATGCCATTAAAATAGGTAGGAAGGGTTAGATTCCTCTACCCAACTCACTGTCTAGCCCAGCTATGAGTTTGTGATCTGGCCTTGGTTAATCATATACGCTTGAAAGATTTGACCCTGTAGTTAATCATAAACCATGTGCAGAAGAGAATGGAATGTGGATTCTCTTCCCCCTGACAGCATGCCAAACAGATGCTTCCTGTTGTAAAGATCATGAATCCTTTCCTTAATTTGTCAGAGTTCTGCTTTGTGTAGATTCTGAAGTGTGAAGTTCCAGCCTCATAAACTCCCTTTATTAGTTCAAGTTGGTTTTTTCAGCTTAGTACTAAAAGCTTCTAATGTCAATACAGTTAGATATTTACAAACCATTTATTTCACTTTATTGTGTGACACAGTATGCTAAGCAAAACAAAGGTAGGTGGATTCTTAGAAAAATGAGAAAGATTAGATCAATTATAAGGTACTATCTACAAATTTAATTCCCTTAGTGGTTTCTCAGGTCCTTAATCTATAGATCCAACCAACTGCAGATAGAAAGTATTTTTTAAAAAGCTATACTTAGCATGTAGAGATTTCTTTATTGTTATAATTCCCTCAACAAAAAATTATTTAGATAGCATTTATATATGCCAGATATTATAAACAATATATATATATATTAGTTAAAGCACACAGGAGAATATGAATAAGGTATATGAAAATAACACTTCACTTTATTTAAGCACTTAAGTATTCCCAGATCTTGGTTTTTACAGGAAGTCCTGAAACCAATCCTCTATAGATACCAAGGGACAATTATGGTTAAAAATAAATGAATTCTCAATATTTATAAAGCCCAAATCTTTTCTACTAGTACAATTTCTCATGAAAATTTGATTTTTTGATTAATAAATATCTGTAGAAAGTCAACTTCATGCACTGCACAATACTAAAAGTTGTGCCAGACTTTCAAAAGGTTCAAGAAAAAATCCTATCAAGGCAGAGGTACAAAGCGTGACAGTATGTACATAGTCTCCCCACCTTGACAACTGAATAACAATACCTGGCATCCATTAGATGACAAAGAAGTGAATTTCCTTTCCACTAGCAAATTCAAATAACCTTGGTTGATTATGTGATCTGATTTCTTATCACAAAATGCTATGATGAAATGCTACAACCCAACTTTTTGAGACTCCAAATCCTTTATCACTGTCATGACCATCATCAAACATTCATTAAGCTTTCTCCATGCCTGGCAGTGGCTGAAACACTTCATATACGTTATCTCATGTAATGTTCCCATCAGCTCTGTGGAGGCAAGGACTACTAATATTTCCATTTTATAAATAAGAAAACTAAAGCCTAGTGACAATAGCTGGGAAATAGTATGAGTGTAATTTCCTCTCCCGAAGCCTTTCTTCATAAAATGTATTTCCTTACTCCTATACAGTGGATGGACTGTGGAGACAGGTTTGTTATAGATGCATTTTAAACTTGCACAATAAAGAGAATGCTCACATATGAAACTTACAAATGTCCTCCATGTATCTTTAGTGTTTCTAAGATTAAAAATAGAAATAAAAAAGTACTAGGGGTATGATTGTCAAAGAAGCATGGCTGTCTTTGGGAAAGGCAGACACATGTTCTGAAAGAAATGGACAGAAACATTTTATACCAGACAAAAAAATATTAGCTCTGGAGAGGAGAGAGGCTGTGAAGCCCTTGAAACAGCTGGTTCTTCTTTAATTTGAAAACTCAAAAGAATCTCTATTTTCTCTATAAAGTGAATTTGTACTCAAAGAATAGTCATATCCAAGAATTGATTTCTGCTTTGAAAAGAAATGTTTTTGAGACAGGGTCTCTCTATGTAGCCTTGAGTGGCCTGGAACTTGATATGTTGACCAGCCTGGCCTTGAACTAACAGCTAGCTATTCACCTATCTTGGCTTCCCAAGTGCTGGGATTAAAGGTGTGGAACACCACACCTGGCAAAGAAAAGTACTTTAAAAATATTCGTATTAATCATTAAATAAAGTATTCTACGTGTCATATTCCTGATGAAAATCTCCTTACAAAACAATACCTATTTGAGTGTGCTTATATAAGCTTTTAAGGGCCCCTCAATCTAAGCCTTCATAAACAAACAAAGACCCAGAAAAGATCAAAGAACAGGGTGAGAGGAGAATATCCTAGCAGTCTCCTCCATAATAATTGAAGCTATAGACAGTCTAAAAGATGTAAACTTTTAACATGATGACAAAGGCACCGAGTAGGTAAACTATTAGTTAGTTTCATCTTTATCAGTTTCTGGCTTTTCTGTTTCCATCTTCCAGAAAACAGAAATCTACTACAAAAACATACATATGCTGCAAGGAACTGGCAACTATAAGGCATCAACTTCCTACAGGGGCCTATTTATCAATGGCTACTTCTAGATTCCAAAACTGGAGACTACTTTGACGTGTGAATCTATAACATAATACACAGTAAGAGAGCCTAGGATTGGCTCTTGGTTGAGGGAAACAAGCCTGAGAGTAGACTCCATAGTTTCTCTCTCTCTCTCTCTCTCTCTCTCTCTCTCTCTCTCTCTCTCTCTTTTTAATTTTAGGAATTATCTTTTAAAAGATTTATTTAGTTTTTATTTATATTTGTACATGGCAGCTGTCTTCAGACACACACTAGCAGAGTGCATTGGATCCCATTACAGATTTTTGGGAGCCACCTTGTGGTTGCTGGGAATTGAACTCAGGACCTCTGGCAGAGCAGTCAGTGCTCCTAACTGCAATGCAAAACAAATTCTCATCAAGAAAACACCTTCACAACCTGAGAGTGAGGCAGGGGCTCTAAAATAGTACTTCCAAATGACTATTTTTAAATATAAAAGGAAATAAAAAATCTAGAGTAACAATTGTTAATTTTCTACTTATATTCTAAAACTATACTATCTTTCCAAAATAGCCTTAATCTCTGACATAGCAGGAATTACTTGTGTTGAGTAGAACACAATGTTCCTGGAATCATACTCCCAAATATTTAAGTCCATTTGGGAAATCACATCTTTAATCTATCAATGTTCATAATAATAGGATGTTATTAACAGGATATGATAGTTATGGCTCCCATAAACCACAAGATGAGCAAGTAGCACTTACTTACTGGCACATCGAGAAAGTTTTCTTATTTATACCTTCATACTTTAGTTAACCAAAAGGAACTGAGGACAGTCATAGTATTTTAAGTAACTGGGGAGCCCGCCAAAAAAAAAAAAAAAAAAAAACTTTCTTTAATAATCTAGAAAACAAATGGCTTTTGGATTGGCTTGAGAACATGCTTTTCCAACCCATATCAATTCCTTGGGACTTGCTTCTGTCACTGTTTTGTAACACCTACTAGGGGAATTTTCCCTACAGTTCATAATGCAGTAGTAAATAAGAAAATCATCTAAAGATAAAATTATTAATTTACATAACAGCATTATGCTGTTTTAAGAATTAACAAAATAATTTTCTTGCTGCTTCTGAATGCCATCCAACATTTTGTCCATTTAAAAAATAAAACCAGACCCATTAAGACTAATTTGTACTGCTCAAACATCGTTGGATATGTGACCGTCCACTGGAGCACCGTTGATTTACCAGGGGCTACACAGAAACTTGGACATGAAGCTGTTGAGGGAAGAAGAGTCAGCTTTCTCTAAGAGACAAATTAGACTGTCAATTTCTCTGGAGAAAGCTGCTTATTTAATGTTCCATTCCATTCAGAAAGTTATTCTATTAATCCAAATAAATACCAATGCTACAACTGACAACGTGATTGCAGATCCACAAACAGAATGTAAGAGAAATCATTCATATCTAACCACTCCAAGAAAAAGGAGCAATTCGCTGGTCAGTGGTGGCACACGCCTTTAATTCCAGCACTTGGGAGGCAGAGACAGGTGGATTTCTGAGTTCGAGGCCAGCCTGGTCTACAGAGTGAGTTCCAGGACAGCCAGGGCTACACAGAGAAACCCTGTCTCGAAAAACCAAACCAAACCAAACCAAACCAAAACAAAAAAAAAAAGAAAAGAAAAAAGAAAAAGGAGCAATTCTAATAATTTTCAGTAAATGGTTAGAGATAATTTCTATAGTAAATTATCACTGATTAAAAATGAATGAAAAGCCAGGAATGCTGGTGATTCTAATCCCAATACTTTGGAGGTTGAGGTAAGATAGTGAGAATTTGTCTTAAAGATAAACATACAGGCAGACAGACAGAGAGACAAACAGATAGACAGACAGATAGGCAGGCAGGCAGAAAGACAGACAAACCATAGTGGAAGAAATAGAAAGAGAAGGAAAACAGGGAGAAGAAGAATGCAAAGATCAAAGGGATTCTGTGAGACAAAAGAAGTAGGTCAGTGGTAGCACCAGGCCCCGTATTTCATTGTCAGTACCATGAAAAGGGGGCATTCTATACAAAGTTATTGGTGATGGTTGCACAACAGTATGAGTTCATTTAATGTTACTGAATTGTATACCTAAAAAGGTAAGCACGATAGAAAAATCTCTTACCCTTGCTTTGATGTATTATGGGCTGCCACTTTGACTGAGTAGAGGATTTATATTGTAGAAACCAAATCTAAGTGGTACTCTAAATATATAGAATATAGAAAGGACCCTCTATGAGAGATTGATAGTGGCCTTTGTTTTCAATGCTGTGAGAAAACCCAGACTGTTACATATGCTAAGCAAAAGATCTACCCTTGAGCTACTCCTACCCTTAGCCCTCTGTAAAGCTTTAAACATAATTCTGTCATTTTGATCTCTGGGAATCCACAAGCATCAAATTAGGTATTTTGAAAATGTGTGTGTGTGTGTGTGTGTGTGTGTGTGTGTATGTGTGTGTGTATTACTCAGGTCTATTTACAAGCTGCCTGCATACATATTTATATTGTATATTTGATAGATCAAACTAATAATATTTAAATATTTTAGCCCATTTCAAAGAATCTATTTATAAATGAGAAATCCAAATGAGTTAAAGCATCTATAAGCCCACTGCATCTGGAAGGGAATAATAGTATCACAGACTCAGAAAGGATGCATTTAGATAAGTAAGAGGGATAAACAACATTCCTTTAGGTTTTTGAGGTTTCTGTTTGAAAGGGGTTGAAAGTGAAAATCTAACTTCCTCTTCAGACAATAGAAATATGGTCTATAAATTCCTATATAAAAGATTCTAAATAATCTTAAAATTAAATGCCCCCTTTCAAAAGAAACACTTGTAAACCAAGGGTTAAAAGCAAGTAAGCATTGAGACAAAGTAAAGTAAAAGCAGATCTTTTGTCTTCTACAGGACATTTTGGCTGAAACAAATATATCTTAGCAAAACATGTACTTAGTATTCTAGGACACACACATTCTGAAAAGGTTTTGAGTTCAGAAACCTGGAGTAAATAGCCATAAGCAGAATAGAAAATTCAGCACTAGTAAAAAATGTTTACCAGGCTGTTACTATCAGGAAAGCCTCTGTAGTTTCAAATAAATCTTTATCACACCACTCTCTAAAAGTAAATGTTTGGTGTATATTTCTGACTTCAGTTTTATTTAGAGAAGATGTGAAAAGTAGGGAGAAATTGGGAATGCATAAATATGTCAATTCTATATCAAAGCTGGTCCTGAAAATGCTTGTGTTGGCTCTACCTGGGTGTTGCCTCCCCACATTCTTCACTACACATTGTAAAATTTAACAAAAAGCTTTCATAAGTAAATGGAACTCATTCATCAAACAAATGTAATAATGGATCATATTATGTGAGTAATTAATCACTCCAATAAGCATTTAGTATCCAATGCTTCCTTTACCATCTAAATCTCAGCATTGGGAGGGCACAGACAAGCACATCCTGTCTTACAGGCCACTCAGTGTAGCTGAATCGGTAAGGTCTAGAGAGAGACAGAGAGACAGAGATAGACAGAGAGACACAGAGAGACAGAGAAGAACATTGAATTACTCACCATATGCCCCTATCAAAATCTTACCGTTGGCCTTAACTAGGAGACTAGAAAGTACTTAGCTGAGTATATAGCTGCAAATTTTCAATGTTTAAACTGTACAAAAGGAACGTGGAACTAGCATTCAGGAAGTGAAAAATAAACATGGTCTTTCACTAACACCAACTGTATCTGCTTATTTATCAGCTAGTCTTCACTAAAAATGATGGTAAGATATCTTACAAATATCAAAGGCCCAGTGCTTTTCTAATCACTGCCTCAGTTTCATTTTCTAGAATATATAGTAAAGTAATAAAGAACATGCTTTCAGAGATTAATAGACTGTTACTACTCTTATAGCTTTGTCAAATCACTCTACCTTGCTGAATCTTAGTATTCTCTTTTGTAGAATGGGGGAGATCAGGACAACCTAGTGGGGCAGATATAAGAATATAATGAGTTCATACATAAAAGGACTTAGTTCTTTATTGTTAGCCTCTAGGAACAACAATAAAGGTTTTTCAGCACCTGGCTCATTGAAAGAAATAAATACAGTGGATAAGTCTGCTAAACTAGCCTTCAGGTTAATTCTCACAGTTCCTAGTTGAAGTGCATGATTGAACACAAAGGATTTAGTTTCCTTTTTCACATTAAATATGAAAATGTAAAAAATTCCATAAATGGTAGCTATTATTCTTACTGTTATTAGGAAAATGCCATGCTTTGCAGAAATAAGAAAGTAGAAAACTGTTTTAATAAAGCCAACATTTTAAAATATTTTGTATAGTTTTTAATGATGTTGGTGATTGAATGTCATACATACTATGCAAATGCTCTGCCCCAGAGATAACCTTCAGCTGTCACCATTTTGTAAAACCGCTTAATATTTTTTGATCTTCTCTTAATCCACAGGCTCTCAATATTTCTGAAGACTGTTTATTTTCTCAAATGTGTTATTGTCATACCCCCCTAGGAATCTCAAACTACTTATCAGGTTTGCTAAGATTCCTGACTTCCTGGTTGGATATCACTATGCACAGACCCAAGTGTCCTAGGAAACTCCTATTGCTTTAGCCCCCAGACCCAACATGATTGTGTGCAGTTAGAGGGAGAAGTATCTTTGGCAAAGAGTTGTGGTGACTGGTGTGGAAATCCTGTCATTTTGTATATGTAAATGAGCTCTTCCTTCATAGTTTCAGGAAGTGGCCTACAATAACAGATTGGAAAGTTAATTTCTCAAGCATTTTTCTAGGTTGCAGTCACTTCATGGTTGGCTTCCGTGAAAAACAATAACAGTGGCAAAAACTATTGTTCCTTAGGTGTATCTAAGGGAACTGAATTTAAACAACTTCTTCTTCAAACACTAGGAAATGCACCACCAAGGCATATTTTCCAAAAGGAAAAGCCAAACACAAAGCAAATGAACAAGGTGTTCAAAGACATGCTCAGTGAGAATGCAGGAGAAGCACCAAGCCAAAAGCTAACGTGGCCTCAAATTGTGTTCTTTGGAGCCTTTACAACTGGCTCTCACATGAGTCAGGAGTTGCTTGGGACTATGGTAAAATGTGTAGGGGTGAGTGTGTATGTGTGTGTGTGTGTATCTACTTATCTGCCTGTCTTTGTTCATCTGTCTGTCCAGGCAACTCTATCCCCTGTGGCATACAAATGTGTTAGGAAGTGGAGTGTGGTAATGCCTGGGAGAGTTATTGTAGGTATTACAGTTACTTTTCTATTGCTAACATAAAACACCATGACTAAGACAACTTATAAAAGAAAGCATTTAGTTGGTTTTACCATTTCAAAAGGTCAGAATGCATGGTGGCAGATCAAAGGCTGGTGGCAAGAACAACTGAGAGCTCAAATCTTGATCAAAGTAGGAGGCAGAGAGAGAACATACTGAAAATAGCACTAGTTTTTAGAAACCCCAAGGCCTACTCCAAGTGACACTCTTTCTTCAATAAGGCCATACCTCCTAATCATTCTCAAATAATTACGCCAACTTGGAACCAAGTATTCAAATATATGAGCCTATGAGAACCATACTTACACTGTAAGTAGGGCTTAATATGCCATCCTAGTAGGATTGTGGCCTACAATAGTGCTTAAAGCTATGTGAACCATGGAAGGTTAGCTTAAGAGACTTCAGAGGAGAACATGAGTAACCAGGCTAGAAACCATTCTTGTGATATTTTGGCAAAGAATGTAGCACCTTTCTGTTCTTTTTTTTTTATTTATTTATTTTTTGATATTTTATTTACATTTCCGATGATTCCCCTTTTCTTTAGAAACCCCGTGTCCCCTCCCCCTCCCTGCCTCTGTGAGGGAATTCCTCCTCCCACCTACCCGCCCACCCATTCCCATATTCCCACCTTGACATTCCCTTTTACTGGGGCCCCTAGCACCCTCAGGCCCAAAGTCCTCTCCTTTCTCCCTGGTGGCCATCGAGGTGATTCTTCTGCCTCATAATGTAGTTCAAATCATGGGTCAATAGATGTGTATTCTTTGGTTAGTAGTCTGAACTAGAGGACGACCAGGGGGAGGGTCAGGCCCATTGATGCTCTTGCTCCCTCCATGGGGCTGCCAATTCCCTCCGCTCCTTCAGACTTTTCTCCAACCCCTCCATCTGGTACCTCACTCTCAGTCCAGCGGTTATTGTTAAGTGAAACTTAGACATTCTGAACTTGTGGGCTAATATCCGCTTATCAGTGAGT
>CM052722.1:3429266-3469542 GCA_028551405.1 Uromys caudimaculatus
GGGCCCTGTGGCCCAAGCTGAGGTTTCCGGCCGTCGCAGGAAGCTGCTGGCGGTCAGTCTCTGGTGAGCTGTGGGGCGCGTCCCTGGCCCTCCGCTGGGTCCTGCGATCTCCGGCGAGGGATCTTTGTCCCGGCGCTGATCAGCTGTGGGGCCCTGTGGCCCAAGCTGAGGTCTCCGGCCGTCGCCGGAAGCTGCTGGCGGTCAGTCTCTGTGGTCTGGTGAGCTGTGGGGCGTGTCTTTGGCCCTCCGCTGGGACTTGCAATCTCCAGCGAGGGATCTTTGTCCCGGCGCTGATCAGCTGTGGGGCCCTGTGGCCCAAGCTCCACCTTTCTGTTCTTGTGCTAAGAATTTGCTTAAGGCTAAATTGAAACTTAATATAATAATAAACTAATTTTATTAGTCAGTTAATTAATAATAAACAAATTTCTTTGACAGAGAAGATTTCAATGCAGCATAATACTGACTCTGCTGCTTGGTTATTAGTAATCACTTGTATGCAGGTGTACAGTGAAAAAGAACAAGGGGAGCAAAAAATAGTTTGAGAAGAGCACCAGGAAAGTTAACTTTGGTGCCA
Source organism: Uromys caudimaculatus (assembly GCA_028551405.1). Lineage (NCBI taxonomy): Eukaryota > Metazoa > Chordata > Mammalia > Rodentia > Muridae > Uromys > Uromys caudimaculatus. The sequence continues at coordinate 3,429,841 of CM052722.1, forward strand.
AGGCTTTTGCTGAAAGATGTGATAAGATCAAGGCAAGGTCTGATCTGCATTAGGATAAAGGAAGGGATGTCCTCAGAAGAGCCCATCCAACTAAGCTTCCAACTTATGAAAAGAAAAGGTCTAAGGAAATTTCTGTTCCTTAAAAAACAACAAATCAAAGCTGCTCCAAATATGATTCGAAGATGCTGGGTTTAACCCAAGTTGGTAGTCAGACTTGGCAGTGTTGTCCTCATGGCTCTGGTTTTAGGATCATGAAGGATATACAATTAAAGGGTTGTGGAATCTTCCTCCAGGGCTAAGAAGAGGACCTAACAAGCCACTTCATACACCTGTGAAAGTAAAACCTAGATTGTATTGCAAACTCCAAAATGTTAGAGGTACCTTTACATATCTGCTAAGGAGAACTGCACACAGGGAGTGGAAATACTCCAAGAGAGAACTGAATTTTTGCAGCAGGAAGGCTGGAAAGATGGAGTTATCTAAGCCCTTTGACATCAGACATGGAGCTACACGATTTTGAGTTTGTCCTGCTGGGTTTCAATATTTCTTTGGTCCAGTATTTCTTTGCTATGGCCTGATTCATCCCTTTTAGAATGGTAAAAATATATTCTGTGGCACTGTACTTTGGAAGTGTGTAATTTCCTTTTTGATTCTACATGTGGTACCAATCAAAAGATTACCTGGAGTCTTAGAATTTACTTTGGAGAATGACCTCATAGGCTCATATGTTTGAACACTAGATGCCCAGTTGGTAGAACTGTTTGCAAAGGATTAGAAGGGATGGCTTTGCTGGAGGACATGTGTCACTAGGGATGGGTTTGGAGATTCCAAGACTTGTACCATTCCCAGTGTTCTCGTTCTCTCTCTCTCTCTCTCTCTCTCTCTCTCTCTCTCTCTCTCTCTTCCTCTCTTCTCCCCTGCTTTTAGTTCCAGATATAACCTCTCAGCTGTTCCTGCCACCATATATTTTTTTCCACTATCAAAGACTAACTCTATGAAATCATAACCCCAATTAAATGCTTAAATGCTTTCTTTCATAACTTACTTTGATCATTGTTTTGTCAAAGCAATATAAAAGTAACTAAGATAGGATCCAAAACCTGAGACTTTGAAAACTGCTACATCAAAAAGTAGAGAAACACTTCAAGGTTTAGGCATATTTAGAGATTTTCTAAATAGGATTCCTGTTATTCAGGAAATAATGCCACCAATTGACAAAGGGAAACCTCACAAAATTAAAATGCTTTTTCTGGGCCTGCACAGATCCAAGCCAGATGATGCCCCACTGCTGAGACTGGGGAAGTTTATATAAGCACCCATCCCTAAGAAGCTATTTCTAATCAGCAGTTGCTTACAAAAAAAATTAGTTTGCTCCACTGGAGTCTCACTGGGTCTATAAACCACACTTAAGGATAGGCCCCATGACCAGCAATGGTATTTTTGTAAATATTTTTTTGTCTCATGTTTGTTTGTTTGGGCATTTACTTTAATGATCTTTTGCTTGTATATTACAGTTTCTAACTTTTTGCATTTTTATGTTTTGTGTGTGTGTGTGTGTGTGTGTGTATGTGTGTTCATTATGCTTTTTTCTATTCTTTTTTAAATCCAGGTTTATAAAAAATCTGTTTGTTTTCTAAAGAAAAAGAGAAGAAAGTGTGGAGTTGGATGGATCAGGAGATGGGCTCTGGGAGGAGATAAGGGAGAAGAAACCATGACCAGAATATATTGAACATGAAAATAACATTTTCAGTGGGGAAAAAACTGTCTATCTGACAGAGAATTAATATTTGGAATTTACTTTTAAAAATACAAAAAACTCTAAACAATAAGAAATAAAAGAACTTAATCAATAAAGTAACTAATAACATTAACAGGTAAGTTCTCAAAAAATGAGAAATAAAAACCACATTGAGATTCTATCTCACTATAGTGAGAATGACCATCATTAAAAACAAATGATAGCAAATCCTGGGGAAAATATAGACAAAAGGAAACCCATACATACCACTTCTGGAAAGACTGTAAACGAGTCTAACTACTATGGAAATCAATGTGGAGGTCTCTTAAAAAAATAAAATTAGACCTACCATGTGGCCCACACCTACCATTCCTGGGTGTTTGTCCAAAGGACTCCTTATCAAAGCACCACAGAGATACTTACATATTAATAATAACTGTAGCATTATTCATAATAACTACATTATGGAACCAACTTAGGTGTCATACAAGAAATCATGATATACACAAACAAGAGATTTTTTTCACCTATATAGAACAAAAATATGTAGGAAATTAGAAAAACCTGAAAATTATATTAACCAAATTAAGACAATCTAAGAAAGAGAAATATATTTTATTTGTAGTTCCTAGATTTCATGAGATTATGAAAGTAGAAACAAAACTGTCTAAACCAACAAAGGAGGTTAATGTGGGAAGGGAGAAAAAGAAGCGTAAGACTATGAGAAAAAATATGCTTAACATCCAAATATATGCTTGTATGATAATAATACGCTTATATAACATACAGTATACCATGTAAAGTGAATATATACAATGAAAGAATTTTTAAAAATAAACTTTAAAAGGGAGAAGAATAATCACAAATAAACAAAGGCTTTCTCAAGTAAAATCTTCATACATTGGTCATATAAATAAAAACTCAGGCTTACCTTGACATACTGAACTAGACGCTCACTGACATTCACTTTATAGGTCTCTATGCCTAGTTCCTTAGACAAGCGTAAGATTCTGTCCTGGGTTGGTCCCACATAGGCTCCGCCAACATCTACCCATTTAACGTGCTCATTCTGAGGAAAGAGAAAAAGTAGATCACCAAAACTTTGTAATCTAGAAACCTTTTCATCATGAAAAATCATGTTTAATTTGCTAACTTAATTGTGTCTTATGTGTCCTTTATAACATACACCTGAAATTCAAAACCTTTTTTCTCTTCCACTCAAAACTGGGGAACACTGTCTGACAATTCAATAGGCATGTCCATTTGTAGAGCTACTGATGAGGTTGATTCAGCAATACAATTCAGAAAACACATCCTGCTGATCTAGATCCTTTGCAAATCACTTAACTTATTATGTGTATTTTTCTCTTCCATTATTACTGTAGGAGTCACTCAGGGATTTATTAATCCTAACTCTCTGATTTCCACCAGCTGAAATCTTAAATCATCCCACATTCACTGGTTCCTGCTGATATTTTAAAATATTTCCATGGAAAATGCATCATGGCAAAATAATATTTAAAAGTATAAACTATCCATATAACTAATTATTTACAAATATGTAAATTCTATCATGTGCTAAACTATTTTATTTTTCCCTCTTAAAATCAAGTCCCCACTTTTCCAGAGTTATTAACATATTTGATTTATTCAAAAAATTGAATGTTGGTAACCTACAATTCCTTTATATATTTGTAATAAGTTCTTTCAGGTTTGCTTCTATTCTATTGTTTGCATCAGTTTTTGTGTGTGCATAATGCTTATTTACCCTTACTTGTCTGATTATATTTTATTGTACAGCAGCCACCGTATTTGAAAACCATTCAGAAATAAGTGGAATGGTAGGAGTTATTTTTCTCAGAAAAACTTTATGAGACACTAATAATACCATATAACTATTTCTTTTCAGTATCTGAGATTTGAAGCTAGGAGGAAATGCACATATGATCTTGTCTTCTTGCTGTTCACACTTAATTCTAAGATGCAGCATAACCTGAAGAGAAGGGTTGAAAAGCTCTCCTCATACACATATTTACCTTGGCTGGAACAAAATGAACCAGAATGAATCACAGAGTCTGTGAGGTAAAAGCCCTTCAGGACACTGGAAAGACATTGGTTTTGTACTTAAATGAGAAGGTGGGGCTTTGGAAGGCTTTGAGTAGTGCTAAGACATGACTTCGATCTCAATGACTCACCTTCACTGCTGTGATACTAAAACTTGATCATAGAGAACAAGAATAAAACCAGGGAAATCAGATAGCCATAGCACTAACCTGGCCTAGAGGTGACAGTGGCTCCCACAATGATGTAGCAGTAACAGTATTAGGAAGCAGTGGATTCCAAAAGTATTTTGAAGACAAATGCAAGACAGTTTCGGTATAGACTGAATGTTGGTCTGGAAGTGCTGACCCCAAGTATTTGCTGAGCTGTTGTGTGGGAGTATTGTTTTTGCATTGTTGGCAAGGGAACCTTAGCATGGCAATTGGCATTTAGCATGATAAGAAACTGTTCTACCACAGAGCAGCTCTCCAAAGTGACTGTTTTTATGTTCCTAATCAAAAAAGTGTACTCTAGGCATGAGGTTATAGCTCAAGTGATGCAGTTCCTGTCCACTATGTTCTGGGTTTCATTACACACACACACACACACACACACACACACACACACACACACACACACACACAGAGAGAGAGAGAGAGAGAGACAGAGAGAGAGAGACAGAGAGAGAGAGAGACAGAGACAGAGAGAGAGACAGAGAGAGACACAGAGAGAGAGACAGAGAGAGACAGAGAGAGAGAGAGACAGAGAGACACACATCAGTTTGGATGATTGATTTTGAGACATCTGTTCAACATCAATATCTACTAATTTTTAACGTCCTTCTCAGATCAATACAATGTATTTTAGTTAGCATTTTACTTATTTCAATAGGAGAGTTACTCATGGTTTCCATTCTACTTTAGCAGTAGTAGTGAAGTGCTATTTTGACTTCTTTAATCTGGATATCATAATCTTCATGTTTTCTTTCACTATCAAAACTGTCTCCTGAAGCTTCTTTAGTCTCTAACATGTTTTAAGGAATAAAACACCAATAGATTTCTCTTACTTTAACACAGACAAAAAGAAGACTTGTAATATACAAACATTTCTTTAGAATACTGACACTCTCTTTAAAGCAAATAATCATAAATGAAGCAGGGAAAAGAGTGAGGCATTCGTCAGACCCAGGCCCTCTGCATATATGGTATGGTTGTGTACCTTGGTCTTCTTGTGGGACTCCTAACAGTGGGAACAGGTGCTGTCCCTGACTCTTTTGCCTTCTTTGGGGACCTTTTTCCTCCTATTGGGTTGTGTCATCCAGCCTTCGTACAAGGGGAAGTGCCTAGTTTTATTGCAACTTGATGTGCCATCTTTGGTTGATATCCCTGGGAGGCCTGCCCTCTTCTGAAGAGAAAGGAGGAGAAGTTGATGGGGGAACAGGCTCAAGGGCCAAGAGAGGAGGAAGTAGCAGAAACCATGGATGGAATGTAATATATAAGAGAATTTTTAAAAAATTAAAGATCCCACAAACTGTATCTTTAAAAAGCAGAACTACTCTAGTAAAGTGCCTTGGGTTCTGCTGGAAGACACTAAGAACTGTAATGTGGTATTCTATCAGGCTGTACTTGCTCTTTCTTTATTTAGGTCATATTACTCAGCCTCGGAAGTCATATACATGGGAATCTATTAGGAAACAATACATTGACCTTGTGGTGGCATTGCAGGCATTCCAACCTTATTAATTTGATTCTGCAGAATTATAGATGGTTTAATTATGAAAAACTGTTCTGAAATTGTAGAAAATCTATCAGAAGAGGTCAGGTGACAATATCAAATCTGAAATTTTGTTTTTTTAAGATCTAAAATAGCTTGTATGACTTCTTCCAAAAGTATTCTAATTGATTGTTATTTGAATCAATTCTCAAAATTATTTGATTTAACTTTCTACTAAAGACCATCCTGACCATTTCTTAAAGCCTTCTTTTCTGTCTCTAGGCATTTGAAACATAAATGCTAAGTGTTTATTTCTAAGTATTTCTAAGATTCCTTTCTTATGAGAAAAAAATACCAAAGAGATATATAGTCCCATGCTGAATAGACACTAATAATGCCTATCTGCTTCTGACATATATAAATGGAGCAATATCACTAAGTAGCTGAAACCAATAACATAGACTGGGATAAGCATGTCAGAATTTCATTTCCTTTATATGACTTGCTCTTAACTGAAAATCTACAGCATGACTGATGTTCCTATTTAATAAGCAAAAGGTTTAAATAACAAGGAAAGTGGGAGTAAAGGAAAAGGTAATAACTAAAATTAAAGAATATTTTTCTGAAAATGACAGAAGAACCGCATCTAAAAAATGAATACAGGTAGAATATTTAACTTGTCTTTTGTACTATCATACAATACCTTAAATTTCAATTTCAAGATAGGCTGGTTGTGGAGGTACATACCCATTATTCCATTATTCCTAAGGCTAGGACAGTAGGATCTCAAGTTGAAGGCCAGTCTGAGTTACACAGCAAGATCCTGTCTCGAAAAATTAAAATAACAAGCCAGATATGGTAGTGCATGCCTTTAATACCAGCATCCAGCAGGCAGAGGCAGGTAGGTCTGTGTGAGTTCATGGCCAGCTTGGTCTACATAAGAGTTCCAAGACATCCAATCCAGTGTTACACAGTGAGACCCTGTCTCAAAACCAAACAAAAATTAAAATAAAGGTGTACAGGAGCTTCTTGAAAGACATATGAGTATATCTTATCATTCAGCATAAGACTTGCATATGAAATGCTAATAAGACTTATCCAAGTTAGAGTCAAGTAGGTACAGTGAAGAAATTCCAATCTCTTCACTCCTTTTGTACATTTTAAATGTGTATAAATGTTTTGCTCACATGTATGTATATGTACCATATGTGTGCCTTGTACCTACAGAAGTCATAAGAGGACTTCAGATGCTAGAACTGGACTTAGAAATGGCTGTGTGCTTGGAATCAAACCCAGGTGCTCTGCAAGAACAAAAAGTGCTCTTATCCAAAACCCATAGTAGATTATATCTAAGGGAATACTCAGAAATACTCCAAATAAATTTAATGTGAATTTACATTAATGTTAAAGAAGCAAGCATGTCTATACCACAGAGTAGCATATTTGCAACCTCCCCCGGGAAGCTTATTAAAAGAAAAATGTGCATTCAGCAGTTTACACTTCTCTCAAGTTTCTAGGTAATTCCAAGGCTGCAGGTCTGTTGACCACACATGGAGTAGGTTGTAGTGCACATTGTTGGAGCTGAGCAAAATAGAAACAAGCCTCATGGGGCTAGTGAAGGAGATGAGAGTAAGAATGTATGGCATGGGATGACTGGAAGAGCTAAGGCAAGATCCCAGTTCAGACGTCATCACACAGCTATTGCAGTAGCCACTCCAATTCCCTTTCTTCTGTCTGCTTCTGCTCTGCTTTCCTAGGCTCCCCTTACAGTTGAGATGCCATGTGACCCAACTCTGCTTAATGCAACAAATGTCTGCGTGGAGTTTATAGTAAAGAAGCTCTGTCTCAGCAAAGGTTAGTGCTGCTCTTTTACTCTATTTCCTTTTGTTTGTTTTTGAAACAAGACACCACCACAAGCTGGTCTTAAACTCATTACTTTCTTGCCTCAGGGCCTCAAATGCAGTGTTTACTGCTGTTAGTTATAAAGAACCAGGAATTCTTATTCCTTGAGAGAAGACTTGCTTAGAGCCATAGCACTCACCTTGTTATCAGAGGGCAACAAGCGCAAAGAATAGTAGATTAAAGGGTAGGAAAAATCTGAAGCCTTGATCGCAAAACTGAACTCCTGTACTATCTTGGAGTATCTACCACTAAACGTCTACGAAATTAATGTTTTCTCTGCCTAAACCACTGTTACTATTAAGGCTTAGGCTAACTGAAACATCTGTCTATGCAGACATTCTCTCTCCTTCTAGTCATTTTTTCAAAACAATATGCTTTTTTTAATACTACCAGTACACAGCCTTCACTACTCTATTTGTGTATTCTACCAAAGGGGCTCATTAATGACTTTCTTACTGCCATAAGCAAAGGAATCTTTTCTGCCTTCATCCTATATCATCTAACTGTTGAGCATTCCTTCCTCTTTCCTCCAGCAATAGCAGTGTTTTAGTCTGGTTCTTCTTACCTTCTACGGTTTTTCCTGTCTCATTACATGCTCTATAAACTTCCATTTTGAGCCTTATACCTTCCTTATATCTTCTCTCTATGTACTTTCATCAGCTCCCACAGATTAAGTGACTTGTAAACACATTAATAATAAGTAATAAATAGTTAGCCTGCAATTTTCCAGAATCCTAATGTAGGCCTATGTATAAAAGGTAGTGATGTAACAAGAACTGTGCTTCTTCCTTATATCTAGTCAGACACAACCTGAGCAACGAGGCCAAGGGAAAAAGGGATGTGTGTGTGTGTGTGTGTGTGTGTGTGTGTGTGTGTGTGTGTGTGTGTGTGTGTGTATGTGTGCGCAAAAGACACAAAATCACTTTAAGTCCAGCCAAACTATTGCACTACCTCAGGTACTACATACTCAATTTGACTCTATAATATAGACATTACAGCATTGTAATGAAGTTATTTGTTCACATTTGTTGTGTTTCTAGAATGTGAGTGATTGAAGTCAGAGTCTATCACTATACAGTTAGTATTTGTTAAAAAAGAACAAACATGTTGGGCATAGTAGTATATGCCTATAATCCTAGCACTTGGAAGACTGAGGTAGGAGGAGAAATTTGAGGTCAGTCAGGACTGTATAGTGGGTTTAAGGCTAGCCTAAGATACTGAAAAACACACTGTCTCCAAAAAAAATGAAGAAAGAAAAGGCCACTTACTTAATAAAAAAGTTTAGAATTGTTGGACTAATGGCTTAACTATGTGATCTCATGAGAGCTCCTCTAGGGCTATGACCTCAGTTGCCCCATTTATAGTTTAAATGAGATGCCATAACGTATTGAAATCACTTACCCTCACAGTATATGTTCTTCCTCCAACTCTATCCCGGGCTTCCAAAACCAAGACATTAATTTTGTAGTCAGACAATAGTTTGGCAGCAGCCAATCCTAAAGGCAAAAGAAAAGAGACAAAATGTTAACATCTAAATGCCAGACGTCCCAGATTTGAACTGATCTGCTGATTTTGCTATTATTCCAAAAAAAAGTTTTTACTAATATTATTAGCTATCATAATGGATTCTCAAATAACTAGCTTATTCATCTTGTATTAAAGATGAGCTATTAGGAAAAAATTTAGTCTTTTTGAGCCTGATTCTTGTTTTCTGGAATAGTCATATTACACTTAAAGAATCTTCTCAGCCCTCATTCAGAAATTCTGGCTATATAAACATGGATAGGACTCAGATTCCTAGATCTTGTTTCCCTCAGTAGATTCTAAGATTCTAGATTCTAAGATACTAGGAACTGTGCTTAACTTCATTTATTAGCTCAAAGCTAAGAACAGGATCTCATTTGTAAATAGAAGCTTTTATTAAAGATACATTTTAAATCCAACATTGTAGCAGTAGAGAAGACAATGTAGATTACCATTTTATCACAGATACACGCTATCAATAAGTATGATCATTTATGGTAACCTTAATTTAATCACCTTGCTCAGCAAGGGTTTCCAAGGTTTCTCCACTATAAAGTTATATAGTCACTCTCCTTTTTATACTGTACTCTTTGGAAGGAATGCTATATATATTCTATATTATACAATAGAAAGTTATGGTCTACCATTTTGAGGGCACTGTATCTATATGAATTGTTGAGAATTCTTCAGCAGTATACATTTGGTTCTTTTCCTCATTTATTTAATCATTCATATGAGCTCACAACTATTTCTTTTATACTTTGGTATATACTCCAATACTATATTATTTCCTGCTGAAACTATTCACTGGGAGCTTTTGATTGGTTCTTGTGTGCCCTTCGGCATTCCTCTATCAGTTTGTGTTTGTACATGTGCATGAACTTCCTTACTTTCTTGTGCTATAGGATACCCCAGGTTCACAATATCTTCCCCGCCTGTGCTACCCTTGTAATCAGCATTTTTGTAGTGAACCTTCATCCTTGTTGCTAGGAAATAAAATTAAAAACCAAAATGTGGTACTTCATGTGCTCATGATTACTGGAATGCCACTGCTTGCACGAACTTTCAGTTCTCAGAGGAAGGAAATACAGTGTGTATATATTTATTTTTCAACCTGTATTTATTATATTTCAAATGTTATCTGAATACTTATCTTTGTACTACCTGTTACAAAAGAAACAAACCATATATAGAGGTAAATATAATATAAAGAAGAAAGGCTAATTAGAATGTTAGAAAGAAAATATAGAGTAACAGAGATATTAGTGAAATATCAAGATACATATAATTGTAGCTGAAGAGAAGTGTTTAGAGAAGTGTTATAAAATCTAGTAATGTCTAATAGTGTATGTTGCAAAGACAGGAAGAACTTTAAAATAGTGTTTTTCTAATTAGCATATACTTGAAACTATCACTAGATCTGCTATTCTGGGTCTGGCAGGGGTGTAATGTGATATAGGACACAGAGTATATCAGATTGGTATCACCGAGAAACATGGAGTTTGACATGTAAATGAAGAAGAATGAAGAGATTAAGTAAAAATCCCCTGTGGCCCTAATTATGAATCTGAATGATCTTGACATTTAAACAGGAAGTTATTTAAGAAAATCAACTAGTGTTAGCCCTCAGATTCAACCAGGCTTTTTCTGTGTTTTGTTTTGCTAGAGATTGGGTCTAACGACTTTAGCATGGTGAAGTTCATCTACATAATACCAGCACTTGGCATTAAAGGCAAGAGGATCAGGACTTCAAGGCCATCTATCCCCAACTGTATTTTCAGTTTGAGGCCAGACCAGGCTACACAGGACCCTGCCCTCCAAAAATTACTTAATTAAAAAATAAACAAAAATTGGGTCTATAGTGAACATATTCAAACTTTTTGTCATTATTATATAAATAATATGAAAACAATTTACACAAAATTTATATTATATTAGGTATTACAAGTAATCTAGAGATGATTTAAAGTACATAGAATGATCATAGAGGTTCTATGTAACTATATCCTTTTACATGAAAAAATCCTTGAAAAATCCTCCAATTTTGGTACCCATAGACGTTCTGAAACCAAATCTCCACACCATAGATAGCAAAGAATGACTGTGTATGCAAAACATTTCTTCCATGATGCTGAATGAATGAATCTCAGTTCTTATGTTGATGATAAAGACAATGACTAATAAGTAATTTTAATGACAAATAAAAAGTTAAAGGACATAGAAGTATTATTTTTATGTGTAGCAGGTAAAGCAGTCAAACATTTGTGGTCTAGAAAGCGTTATCTTTACTTTTTTTTTTTTTTTTGTAACACGGTCTTTCTATGCATCTCAGGCTAACCTTGAACTGCCAGCAACCCTCCCGTCTCAATCTTTTGAATGCTGTGATTACAGGCATATAGCAACATGTCCACCTTCAGGGAAGCTCTTCTAATATAATAACTATAGTTGTTGATTTGGAGAGGAAAACAAAAAATGATACCCACTATCAGATAAAAGTCTCTGAAACTACAATCCCTAACTATTTTTAGACCTACTTGTGTATCACTGTGCATTCTACCCTCCTTCCAGTCACTATGAAATTCAATGATTAAAAAAATAGATCTCAAAAAAAAAAAAAAATAGATCTCAACTGGACATGGTGGAACATACCTGTAATTCCTGCACTGAGAAGGCTCATTCAGGAGAATTGCAATTTTGATGCCAGCCTGGCTGTGTAGCAAGACTATGTATGCCAAAGAATGAAAGAAGTAATGGGAAGAAAAGAAAAAAAAAGGGAAGAGGAAAGGGAAGGGTTAAAAATTAATTTTTAAAAAAAAGTTGTCAGTGAAAAAATGAGTTGTGAGGAAATAATAGCAAGAATCCTGTTTTCAAAGTATGTTGTGAAATGTCTAAAGATTCTCTATGTGTGCTATAAACAGTGAGGCCAGTGTGGCCAGAAAACAATGCATCCGAAGAAAAAAATCAAACAGATGCGAGATATGAAGCCCAGGCAGGCCTCAAATTTGAGAATCTTCTGTCCTCAGCCTCCAAAGTCCTGGGATTACAATCCCATGCAACTATGCCAACTTGATTTAAAAAAAAAAAAACTTCTAAAAATACAAATGTATAGTAGTACATCTTTGCTTCCTTAGAATGAGCCTGGTGTGTTGCAGGTGTCCAAATACTTGCTGCAACCATTACAAAAATACTACACAGTAAGAAAACAAAACCATATGCATGTGGGTGAGGGTAACTGAATAGTTGGGTGGGTTTTGTTTGATTAATTGATTGATTGATTGATTGATTGATTGGCTGGTTGGTTGTTGGTTGTTGGTTGCTTTGGGGTTTTGTTATGTTGTTTTGTTTTGTTTCAGGTAAGCCCTCCCTATATAGCCTCAGAGAGGTTTGCTAGCTTCTACATCTGCTGAGATTAAAAACATTCAGCACACTCCTCTGCAACAGGGTAGGTTTTACTGGTGGTTAGGGTTGAACCCTGGGCTGTATACATGTTAACTAGGCCAGCAAAGAACCACTGAGTTTTCTCAAGCCCTTATATAACCTTTATCTTAAGTAACCAAGAAAGCTTAACAAGGATAGGGTATCAGATCAATATATATTCAGAATATTCTAAGTATTATTACTTGATTTTTCTAATTTATAAACTAGCATCATGCTTGCTGACAGAAGATAACAAAGGATATCAGTATGTACACACGCTTGTTACTGAGACATACAAACATTCCTGTCTGGATTTTGTGCTTACTGTCAGATAAATCATTCTGTGTTTTTTAAAAGGCCAAATCTTACAATCCTTTCGATTTCAATAAGCTGAAAACATAGTGCAGTCTCAAGTAATAAATAGAATTAAGCTAACAATTAACTTCAATTTGCCCGAAATTCAAAAGACTGGTTGTCTAGACAGGCTCAATTTATTTGATTATTGCCCAGCATTTATCTTCACTTTAGATAAACAAATCTCACCTCAGTTGCAAGATGTAATTACTTCTTAATTCATTATTTGTCCAATTTTTTTATTGAAATTTCAAATATACTACAAGTGTTTTACACAGACATTCTCAAATTCTGCACACTGGGAAATGCTAAATTTAAAGCCATAATTCCCTCAAACGTTTTATGAAACACCAATCCTCAGATAAGACACTCCAAAGAAAAGTATTAATGTTCTTAAAAATTGGGATACTTATACTTCTCTCTTGATGATAACTTCCCAGAGAACACTGTTTATATTAAAGGCCCTGAGCAGTTCTGTAGCAAAATAATAATAATAATAATAATAATAATAATAATAATAATAATAATAATAAATAGTTCAATTCAGCATTTCTCCACACTCTGCTATTCTTTTTTTAAAGACTATGTGTCAAAATACAGTTTGGGGAAACTGGTTTAATCACCTTTAAGATTGTTCAAATAGTTACAGTAGTAAACTCCCATAGGCAGGGCCCTAGTTAAATAACATCATAACATCCATAAAATGAGATAAGTATGGAGCAAAGCTTTGATATAGTTATGGATTATCCTCTAATACCTTACAAAATTATTCCCTTTATTCTTAGAAGTGTCATTTCCAACTTTTAATATTGGTCATTGTCCCCAGAATGTATATAGTTACTTCCTTACTATTTTGTGATGTGGTCCCTGAACAACAAAATTCTAACATAATTGTACACTTGGATTCTTGAACTGAACACTCCAAGGACAATAAAAAGTATAATCAAACATCAGCTTACACTGAAGTTTCCAGGCAACATTCTCCAAGCCAGAAAACAGAGAACCTCAGAAATTTTACTGCCATAGTGAACACTTCATTAACAAATGTTGAATGAACAAATGAATGACTAAATGGATGGATGAATGAATGAATATGAACCCAGAATAAAAACAGTTTTAGTGTAAGCCATAGCTCACAGCTAATTCATTTAATTTGGAAATGATCAATTTAAATGCCATCTTCATTAGAGTTTATAATTTATCTAAAGTCCACAACACGTTTGTCAAGCATTACTTCCTCCATAAAGTAATTCCCTTATAATTTCCTGCAGGGAGAATTAGCTGTTCCCTCCCTGTGACCCGTCCCTGTGAACTAACATTAAGCATATGCTCAATACCCCTCATCTTGTATTGTTTAGGACTCCAAGTCTTTTAGATTTCAGATTATGTTTAGATTTTCTTTATTTGCATATATAATTAGATAATTGGGGGAGAGACCCAAGTCTAAACACTGAGCTCAGTATGTTTCATTATATACCTTATATGTATGCATAGGCTTAAAGTAGCTTTATACAATACTTCTCACATGCTTTATGACTGTAACCTGTCACGTGATATCAAATGCAGAATTTTCTACTTATGGCACCATGTCAGCACTCAAAAAGCTTCAGGGTTTTTTTGTTTTTTGTTTGTTTGTTTGTTTGTTTGTTTGTTGTCCTCATATTAGGAGTACTCAGCCAGTAGCAGCAGCACTTCAGATTCATAGCTGTAACTCCTGACAAATAATAGACAAATGAGCTAACAGATAAACTAAAGAATACTCTCTAATCAAACTTGTCTCTTTAGTGTGGGTTAGAATTTTATCTAATGCCTTGAAAGGACAATGTTCTTTGTAATTTATAATACATAATAAAAAATAAATGCACATTTAGTATCAATAGCTTCACTTTAAAATATATGATTTTAAATACTAATCTTGCAAAATGACTAAGTAATACTATTTGCTGGGGATATAGCTCAGTTGGTAGACTGCTTATATAAGATGTATAAAGCCAAGCAAGGGTTTGATCCTGAGCACACACAAACACACACACACACAAAAGCTGGCTTGGAATCTGTAATTCCCATACTTAAGATGTGAATACATGAAAATCAGAAGTTCAAAGTCATCCTCAGCTACGTGAATTTGAAGCCAGTTTAAGCACATGAGACACTGTCTCAAGAAAAAGAGGGGAGGAGAAGAAATTAACAGAACAAAAGAGAACTTACACTCATTAGTTTTCAATCCAAATGTTTTGACAATTTTAGCATATTCTATTTACTACTAACTTTGTTATGTCATAAATAGCCTTTCTGTTTGAAATAAATTGTTAGAAACAAATTCCCATATAGCTCAAGCTGGTTTTGAACTTGGTATGTAGCCAAAGATACCTTCAACTCCTGATCTTCCTGCCTCTACCTAAATACTGAGATTACAGGCATACATCTCAACATCGAGTTGGATTCTGTACAATTTGTATGTTTTACTACTTTTGTCAGGCCTCATAATCAGTCCAAATTATACTGCAGGCCCTACAACACTGAAAAGGTTTCAAGAATGTATACTATTAACCCAGTACAAAAGGAAATAAACTTTATATATGAAATATGACCTTTTTAAGTGAAAAAAATCAAATAGCTTTCACCAGCTTTTCAAAGTGATATTTCTGTGGGGGGTTTCTTTTCCCTCCATGCTCTCTCTACTACTTCTCACCCTCCTCTTCACCACATGTGTGGGATGGGGGCCTATGTGATCACCTGTGGAAGTCAGATGTTGACTTAAATCTTCTATTGCTTCACCAACTTATATTTTGAAATTTCTGTCACTATATCTGGAACTTGCCTTTTGGCTAGACTATCTGGCCAGTAAGTCCCTGAGATCTGTCTGTTTCCACAGCCCTAGTCCAAACCAGCTCCCTCTGTTGTCAGTACTGGGCTTATAGATATACATATACCACCATACCTGACATTTTCTGTAGTTTTCAGGCTCGAATTTCAGGTCCTCATGCTGGTAGAGAAAACATTTTACCCACTGAGCCATTTCCCTAGCATCTTTTGGTTTTTGAAACAGGGTCTCACTCTATAGTTCAAGATGATCTGAAACTGACTATTTAGTCCAGGCTGACTTCCAACTTGAGATAATTATCTTACCTCAGCTTCCTGAGAGCTAGAATTAAAAACATAAGCTACCATACCAAGCTTTCAGGGGTATGTTTGGTCCAAAAAGTTTGGAATCACTGATCACAATTGTATAATCTCTATACAGTATCCTAAATTCACCATTTTAAAAGTATATAGGGATGAGTGGGCTGAAGAGATGGCTCAGAGGTTATGAGAATGTGTCCCTCTTACATAAGAACTGCGTTCAGTTCACTCACATGGTGATTCAAAACTATCCATAACTCCAGTTTCAAGAGAATTTCATGCTGTGTTCTAGCCTCCTCAGGCACCAGGCACATATATGGTGTGTGAGGCAAAAAACACCCGTACATACAAAATAAAATAAAAATTTACAAAAATAAATAAATAAAAGTATATACGGGCTGGCTAGATGGCTCAATTGGTAAAGGCACTTGCTGTACAGGCCTGGTGATCTGTACTCAATCCACAGAACCCACATAAAGGTGGAAGGGGAAAACAACACATGTGTGCTGTGGTACTTGCATAGCCACAATCACACACGTGCGCACACACCATACCCACAATAATAATAAACATTTGTCACATGAAAGTTGTCAAACCTAATAGGATATCCCACATTTTTTCAATGGAACTGTCCATGAAGCAATAGCACTGTAATATATAGTCACATGTGTAAATAACTATCAGATAACAGCACTAGGTTTTAGTGCACCAAGCCTCAAAGTAAGTTGCAAAGGTTACTACAGATCCATGGATAAGCCTTCAAAGCAAACTAGTGAGATAGGGAATAGAAAAGAACTGTCCTAGAAATATTTTTAAGGATCAAAGGCCTAGTCATGCCAGTGAAATTTCTGTGATATTTGATAATTCATCCACCTTTCTGAACTTCCATTTTGGTCCCTTTTATGAGCAGTTATTAAGACCCTCGGACATGGTTAATATGTAAAAAACTCTCAAAGTAAATCACCTTGTTTAACCTCTTATTGACACTTATGCCCTGCTCAATCAAATATTGTTAATAAGTGGAGTTTTGTTTACTTTGGCTTACTTACTAGAGAAGTGCTTTTACACTTGATCTTAGCCAAAAGGCCGAGAAGCGATGAGAAGTGCTTTTAAACAACTCAGAGAAGCCATGGGGAAATGTGAATGCACATCTGTGAAGAGACCTGAGAACTGATTTTAGCTCCTACAGGGTGTCAGTATAAAAGATAATGCAAACAAATTCCAGAATAAAGCATGGAAGAAAACAGTGCTGAGGGATGATGCAAAAGTAAACCCAAAGATAAAAACCTTTATGAAGCTGATTAATTACCAAAAAGAAAAACAGAAAAACACTGAGATATATATAGAAGACATATCACATGTAATATAATTCAACCTCTTTTTTTCTTGAGATCTCATTTCTAGGTTCTTGTGTATCCCAGGATGGCCTCAGTCATATTTAGGTGGATGGATATGAACCTGAACATCTGATCCTCCTGCTTTTACCTCCTGAGTGAAATTACAGGTATATGATACCGTGTATGTTTTATGCAGTCCCGGAGACCAAACTCAAGCTTCAGGCATACTGTCAATCTGTCAACTGAGCTACATCCCTTGCCGCCTCCTTTTTTGCAGTACTCAGGATTGAATCTACAGCTTTGCCTCTAGCAGGTATGTGTGTATTCTATTGCTGAGCTACACTCCCATTTAATCCTATTACTAAGTAACAAAATCACAATTTAAAGACTTGAAATTTCCCTAATTCACCATGCTAGATGATAATATAATAAGGACTGTGTTACTTAAAGGAAAACTCAAATCACTGCTTAAAATTATACATTTGTCACAATACATAAAGAGGTAAAATGGCCTAAACAATTAACTTGTCTCAAATGCTCACAACATTTAGAAAATGTAAAGTTCCAATCATCCAGTCTTAAAAATAAACTTATTATGAAATCTACGCATCTCAAACATGCATGCATATTCACTAGACAAACACTTATGAAGTGTATACAGTTCTAAATCACAGGGTTTTACCGTTTTACAACTTCCACTATGTGAAAGAAAGCTACAATAAATCCTCACGATTTCTGGCTACAAGATTTTTCATGTTAAAACATCTTTCCACCACAACTACAAAGATTATGGGGTACAATATTCATCAATAATGCATTATGACATTCCTTTTTTCCATACTTGGTCTCTGTGGTCCATATAATTATATTATGCCTATATATAGTCTTATAAAAACATGTATCACATTAGCTGAGAGTTATATACAAATGGAAATCAACTAGCATTGATTAAATGTTAAAACTGATCATTCACTGTCAGATCTATCCAAAAGTTCATTTGACCATTTGAAAAAGAAAAGATTTTTTACTCAGAATGCCAATAAATGTAACTCTTGTATCATTGCTCAAAAACAATAAAAAATAGTTTACACAATGAAATTTAAGTATACTGCTGTGTTTTTAGTGAAAATATCAAACTAAATACAAGAAGTATCCTAAAAGACACAAAATTCTCATCCTCATTGAACCTCAGTATCCAATAACTAAGCTATCAAAAACTAGTACCCTCTTTTAAAATGTAAGCTTTTTAAAATACTGCAAAGCAACATAGTATGTGCTGCCCAGTTCTGGGTTAAAATTTTAAGATGGTCCTCATAGAAATGATTCTTACAGGTAATGTCTTTCAGAAAGGCAGAAACTGCAGTATGTAGAACTCAATATATTAGTCAGTCTTCATGAAAAATATGTTTTCTATCTTAGATCATGAAAAAACTCAATCCTTGCTAGTTTAATACAGTAACATGTTCTAGGCAGCTAGAACTCTCAATTTTTGTAGTAGAGCTTGGCTCATAGTTAAAAATCCGTAGTATTTTATATATAAATATACTTATAAAGTGAGAGTTCTTTCTACATGATACTTGATATTTAATTGCAAACAAACCATTTTATTCATCAAGAACCATTCAGCATTATGACTAAGGCATTTTCATTATATATGTTTTAACCCTTCACAATCCAGAAGCACAAAATCCACATGCACAACTGGCATACTGAATCCTCCAAGTAGCTCACAGGATCACATTCCTAGAGGCACAAAGAGAAACTATTTTCCTTCCCTGGTCATGTGCTTAAATTAAGTACTACATGTCTTTTTCATATACCCTCATGACCATAAACCAATGCTCCTCTGGTATCTACTGTTTGGTATGGCTTTTTTCATTTGTTTTCTATCTATTATAATAAATTATACTTCTTTCTTAAGGTCTCAATATTTTGTTAATACTCATAACATTAATATTTATCTCACTGTATAAAAGTACATAACAACTGGAGATGTAGCTCATTTGGTAGTGTTCACCTAGCATGCATGAAGCCTGTGTTCTATTACTAGTAATGCATGAAAAAAAAGAAAAAGAAAAGGATCTGGGTATGGTGGCACACCTATGAGCCTAGCACTCAGGAAGTAGAGACAAGTGAATCAAAGGATCAAAATCATCCTTGCCTACATGGTGACTTCAAATTAAGCCTGAACTATGCAAGACCCTGAATCAGAAATAAATAAATAAAATAAAATAGATAAAAGAATATATCAAATGATGGAAAAGATGGTATCTTAGAAAAGAATCAAAGAACTGCAAAGAATATGTTGAATCTGCAATATTTAAGTGCAAAATATCCATGAGAAGATAAGCTATGGGATATGAGTTTAGAGAAAGAAAGGGATTCAAATTAAAGATATAAAAGCTTTCTATAGATAAGGAAACACTGGAGGGATATAATGAGAAAGAAAAGTATAAGAGCCCAGGAGTGACTTACAGCAGAGCCTTGAGGTGATTTCAAAAGAAAATGGAGAAAAAGGTCAATGTATGATAAAAGTTCAGAATTCAATAGTGTCACCGAAAACCAGGAATATACTTCAAAAGAGATGGGTTACAGATTATGGATTATACCAAGGATCATTTCCCTTCACAACTACTAACATAAGATTAAAAAAAAATAATTAGTCAGGTGGACGGAAAATAGGGTGTCGTGTTTGTTAAAAATGTTTTATTTTAAATGACAAAATAGAAATATCATTATTCTTTGTATAAAGATAAAGCTTCCCAATATGAATAAGTTCTGGATGCCATTTAGACTATGTAGTCTTCTAGGAGGTGTGTTATGTTATAAGCATAACATTGCAAATGCTAATTATTGACCATAGATTATTGCTAAATAGGTACCATGTCAAGAATATTCCAAAACATTTAAAACTGACACAAAGCTACTCTTCTTTGAAAAACCTACACCCTTGCTTTGGAGTATATGTTAACTTCCTTAAAGATTGCCACTGACCCTTAACTCTTGTGCTTAAAATCCATGTTAATAATATCATTTTTTTAAAAAAAAAAATCTTCTAACTCTGCTTCAATGAATATATAAACTTGATTCAGGTGCTTGGAAAGATAGCAATACCTTTAATTCTAGCACTTGGGAGATGGAAGCAGGAGGATCAGGAGTTCATGACAGCTTCAACTACACAATAAATGCAAAATGTTGAAGCCAGCCTGAGTTACATCCGACCTTCATCAAAACAAACAAAGAAACTGAGGGACTATATCATGGGATTCATACCATGGGATATGACTAGCATACACAAAGAGACATGTTGTGGAGTTCACCAGAATGTTCTTGCCCATTTATGAAACATAAAGCCTGTATCTAATACCTGAGTTAGACAGGCATCCACATCTATGTTAGTAATAATTCATTTTGGATGATAACACAGACAAAAAACAATGTTTCTAGTCAGTTTAGCTGCTAAAATCTCTCATATCTGACTGGTAGAAATGACACTATGGGCAAGTTCCACTATTGCTGGTGAACTCAAAGTTGGTGTCTGGACTAAATAAGCATGTGAATTACTGAGCAAAAAAAAATGTTCTCTATAACCACCTCCCCTGAAATGTACTAATAATTCCCAAGAATAGATACAGATTTTTTTTTTTGTGGAGCTTCATATAATTTGGATGCTCTCTTTAAGAAATAAGAAATCAGTAAGTCAGGTGTGGTAGCACACAAGTATAACCCCAGCACTTGGCAGGGCTTAGGCAGGTGGATTAGAAACCCAAAACCATTCTAGCTACACAGGAAGTTCAAATCCAGCCTATGCTATATGAGACCCTGTATCAATCCAGCACAACCACAAAACAAAAGAATAAAGCAAAATTGTTAACATGACTCAGTATAGAGCTGGTTATTTGGAATGAGAATCAGAAGGGACCTCGAGTTTTAAGGTTCATCAGCTACATGCTAAATACACTTCTGCTGATGACTAAATATGTCAAGTATGAAAAGGAAGTAAGACCAAGCAATTAAACAAAAGAAAAACAAAAGATGTGGCTGGGGATATAGCTCATTTGATAGAGTGTTTGCCTACCATGCATAAAGAAGCCCTGGAATTGATCCTCAGTACTACATAAAGCAGGCGTAGTATCCCACATCTGCAATTTGAGCACTTGGCAGGTGAATGCTAGAGAATCAGAAATCAAAGTTCATCCTTACCTACATGTTAAGTTGGATGCCAGCCTGAGATTCATGAGACACTGTCTCATAAAAATTTTAAAAAGGCAGGCTGGAGAAATAGTTCAGCTATTAAAATCTAGACTTACAACCAAATGTCAAAAACAATTTAAAAGACAAAGCTTTCTTTAAGGAACACTGGGGACAAACCAAGAAAAGGACAAGAATGAAATCCCAGCAAAACAGCAAATTGTAGTATAGTGTTAAATCCATGTATACTACATATTATCATCATATTTCTATTTCAACGAACAACAACCACATTGCTTCTAGGGTACTTGCCTAAAGGAATCAGAGTTTTGGAAACAGCAATCCACTAAACTGTAGGCACTCAACAAGTGTTTATGGAAGGAAGGAAGGAAGGAAGGAAGGAAGGAAGGAAGGAAGGAGGGAGGGAGGGAGGGAGGGAGGGAGGGAGGGAGGGAGGGAGGGAGGGAGGGAGGATAAATGTTCCCTTTTCTTACTCTCCACCAGGATCTGGTGATTAGACTGTTTATCCTGAACAGGATGAGTCCAAAGCTACCTCTATCTAAAATTAATATACAAGCACTTTTATGGTCTACTCAAAGGGAACATACATTAAAATGGATACTGTGGGGGCACGCTATTTACTCCTTCCTACTCTCTTTCTCTAAATTATATCTTCCACACGTATCTCTGAAATTATTAACACTTGAGAGAAAGGGCTTGGACTTTTACCTAGAGACAAAGCATTAATTCCTAAATTTTTCCAATAACAATATAAGTGGCAATTTAATATACAAATATTTATGAGGTCTCCAGGAAAATAGAGAAAAAAGTTCATGTACCCCCCTACTTGATGAGCCATTTAAGTCAGGACCACAGCACAAGATGTAGACAGTGCAGCTTTCAGCAAGAGCATACAACAAGGCACTCCCTGACCTGCCTGCCCTCAGCTCTGGCTTTATGAAGAGATTCCCTTTGAGCAATTAATACTCTACACTTTTATACAAGTTCTGAAAAAATATCCAGCAGGAATAGGTTGAAACTTCCAGATCTTTAAAAAATATATATCTTTTTTCTAAAAGATTCTGTCTCCATATTTTTACCTACTCACTTTTCTAAGGGATGGTGCTTTAGGTAAGAACAGAACTGAACTAATCTTACTACTACTTCAGTAGTACAGACATACATTGGTTGATATGCTGTTCAGAGGAAAGGATGTCAGGGCAGGGAGGCCAGGCAACCACCTATAGACCTGGAAGTGAAGGTCTTCAATGGGAGAAACAGGTCTGCGGCTTCCCAGGGAGGTGTTCAGACCTCAGGGCAGTTACTGAAACTCTCAAGACACAGTTGCTTGGTTTTGTAAAATAGCAAATGTGTTGCCCACCCACGAGACTGTTGAGGATAGAGGAAACTCATGTAATATGCTAAATGTAATTGCAAAACAAGAGTTAATCATTAGTATTTAGTAGTTAGGACTCAAATTATTTTTCCTCCCTCCACCAGAGCATGTCACCAGCAAAGGGACAAGCCCCCCCCCCTCCCCAATCTGGCAAGATCTGGGGCCTTGCCATAGTTAACACTCTCACATGCAGGAGAAAGACCCTCACAAACACAACAGGGGCATTGCAAGTTCCCTACCCCTGGTCAGCCAGTGCCCCTTATGCTACTATTAAAGATCCAAACTGACCTGAGATGCCGCCTCCAATCACGACTACGTCGAACATGTGGCCTGTGGTACTGGGCTTCTCCAGATCCGTCATGGTTTGGGTGAAATTCTCCCGAGACTTGGGTTTAAAAGGGGGGACCGCCCAGGGTGGAACAGACCCTTGTACCGCCCCTTGACTGAAGTCCGAGGGCGGAGCTGATGTATCTACCCATACCGGGGGGGAGCCGGGCTCTGAAGGCGGAGCGCGCTCTAGTGCAACTGTTAGGGAAGCGCTCAGGGGCGGAGCTGATCCTTGCTGAGATACCCAGGGAGAGCCCCATACGCAGGGTAGGGATGGCCCTAGCATAGGCACTTGAGAGGCATGGAAAGGAGGGGGCCCTTGCATCAAACTTCGGAGATCATACAGTGGTAGAGATGTGGAAATAGGTACTGAGCTATCGAGTGACAGAGGCAGCGGGGAACCGATTCGGGGAACAGAAACTGTTGATGTTGATAACCAAGCAGAGACTGACAGAGAACGCCTGGGGGAGTCTTCTGCTGATTCTAGTGGGGTGTTGTCTGGTGCGTATGGCAGTTGTAAGGATGGCAAGGATGTGCTACTGAGTATAGGATGTTCTACTGCCAATGCCCAGGAGGGGCTAGACAATACGGATGGAAGGGATGCAGTGGGCTGCACTGCCGACCCTCGGGGAGTGCTGCTCAGTGAGGCAGGGACAGACCCTCGTTCTGACTCGACAGAAGTACTAATTATAGAAACCATAGAGGACACTTGCCCAGAAGACAACGAGAACCTTTGCCCAGATCGGGATGAGTCTGGCATTGGGACGGATCCTATTGTAGATAAGCGCTGAGAAAAAGAGCTAAAGATAGTGGAGTCTGTGGGAACTGTGGGGACCTGAAAGCTCTGGCTGTGAACGCCAAGGCCCTGGTCATTCCTCTGGCCAAAATTATCACTGCGGCTCCGAGGGATGTCTGTGGAGCTCGAGGGACCCCCCAGCTCCTGAATGGACTCGTTCATCTGAGTTGAGGACAGGGGTTGGGAGACGGTTCGCCACTGAGAGCGGGAGGACTCGAAGGAGCTGCTAGAGACACTGCCTACGCGGGACGTCTCCACGTGGGTCTGGGAAGTGGTACTCCGGGTTCCGGGGGCCCAATCCACCTCACGCCCCCGGTTACCGCGGCCACGCATGACACCCCTGCCTGAGGGGAAGGCCTTGTTTTCTGACATAATTCTCACAATGGCGGGACGCCGCGAATGGCTACCCTAAACTACCCCCTGAACCGCGCTCCGCTTTCAGGGCCCAGTAGTTTGTTACCAGTCAGCACTCAGAAGACTAACGAAAGAGCGCCCGGCCCACTTGGAGGCGGGAAGACGAGGCGTCAGCGCGGCGTGGCTCCGCCTCTCCCGCCCTCAGACTTCATGTGAAGGCCGGCCGCTGAAGCCGGCCGATACCACCGCTAAGAGGAGGGGGTGTGGCCGTGGGCGGAGCCCGCGTCTGCGCTCGCGCACCGATGCGGATTATTAACCTGTGGCCACCTCGGTATCTTTTTATCTAAGAGAGAGGTGAGCTGGGGCGCGCTCAAGAAAGCCTATATTTTAGGGAGACGACCCCGAAAAGAGACATGAGGCGACTCTACCTAGCTCAGTTTGGTTTAGCCCGCTGGTGACGTCACGAGGCGGGGCTGTTTGCGCAGCCCTGCACCAGCCTGGACCTGGAGGAGGGGGGGGGAGGGGCAAACCGCCACTCCAACGAAATGTTATTGGTATTTTGTGGTGTGTTTTCAAGTGAACATATCTAACCACAATCTAAGCAAGTATGCGAGATAAAAATAACCAGCTACCACAAATTGTTACCGAGATTTTGACACGAAAGCTAAGGGATGCCTAAGGTGCAGATTAAAAAAAAAAAGAAGAAGAAAAAAATATGCGGAGCAGTGTAAAGCCTAGTGGCACACACTTGTAATCCAAGCATTTGGAGGCTGAAACAGAAAGATTGAGAGTTAGGGGCTGGTCTATTCTAGTGTGAGTCCAGGTCCTAGGATGTGGGGGGTGGCCACGAAATGAGGAAGAGTTAGGGAGGAAGAGTTAGGGAGGGAGAGAAGAATTTATTCCAACAGTATCCTTCCACAAACAGAGTTGTTTATTATATATATTTTAAAAATCATTTTTATTTGCTGAAAAAATCCATACTTACTTGGTTTTTCGAGACAGGGTTTCTCTGTGTAGTTCTGGCTGTTCTGGAGCTCACTCTGTAGACCAGGCTAGCCTTGAACTCAGAAATCCACCTGCCTCTGCCTCCCAAGTGCTGGGATTAAAGGGGTGAGCCACCACTGCCCGGCTCATACTTACATATTAATATATCTTGATCATCTCTATCCCTCCCACTACCTGAGGCACCTCTCTTATTTTTTATTTTTCTTTTAAAGATGCATAGTGTCACTGTGTTGATCGAATTAGCCACAAATAGTTCAAGGGATCCTCCTTACATTAGGCTCTCTATTAGCTGGGGCTATATGTAAGCTTTAACATGCAAAGCTTCTGGAACTATTTATAAGCACATTCATGGGGAGTTAGTTCTGTGAGCTTCAATATGTTTACACAGTGAAGCACTAAATCAAAATTTTATTACATTTATTTATTTTGTGTGTGGAAATCAAAAGAAACTTTCTGGATTCAGTTCCCACCTACTACCATGTGGGTCCCAGGGATATAACTTACGTCATCAAGTTTGGCAGCAAGTGCCTTTGCACACAAATCCATCTCACTAGCCCCAAAACACCAAATTTTAAAATTGAAATACTCTAATCCAGCAGCAGTGGCTCATGTCTTTAATCCCAGACTCAGAAGGAAGAGGTTCTGAGTGCCTGGTCTAGGGAGAGGGAGGGGGAGGGGGAGAGGGTTCTAGGATGTCCACACAGAGAAACCCTGTATCAAAAAACCAAAATAACAATTAATAATAATAAATAAAGGACTCTGACTAGTTGGAATAATTTTCAGGATATTACTCAATGATAAAATCAAGCTATGAATATAAATCATTAACTTTTGGAGAACTGTAAGAAGGATACATCAGACAAATGGGTAAGGATGGTGTAGTGGCCATTTCTGATTATCAACTTGATTATATCTGGAGTGAATTACAATCCAGAATTAGAAGGCTCACCTGTGATCTAGATCTTGAGTCTGGAAGACACAAGTTTCAGGTGTGATATTACGCACATCTCTAATCTGGGCCACACCTGCTGCTGGAGATCTACATAAGGACATTGGAAGGAGGAGGATTCAATCTTCTTCACCTGCGAGCCTTGTGGGGCTGAGCGACTGCTAGATCCTCGGGCTTTCATTCACAGCTACTGCTGACCATTGTTGGGGAGTTGGACTACAGACCGTAAGTCATCAACAAATTCTCTTACTATGTAGAGACTACCTACAAGTTCTGTGATTCTAGAGAACCCTGACTAATACATATGGGGTACAAAGAATAGAGATGATGAATAGTATATTGGTCTCAGTAATTTTTTTTTTTAAATAGCTCATTAAGTTCTCATTAAGAAAACTTCATGGATTTAGTGATTCATATTCTACCTGTATTGTTGTATGTTAGCTGAAAGAGATATCGAGCAGAATTACCACTTGTCATCAAGCAGTTTGTGCTTTCTTTTCACAAGAATTCTGATAGCAAATCACAGAAGAGTCCAAACAGCTGTATTGCAGCTATTCTTGGTAGACTTCCCAGTGATACTTTAGTCTAAGAGAACAGAATTCACACCAGACAAGCATGGAACCTAGCCTAGGTTTGCAGCCTCATACCTCAAAGAAGCAAATAGGTTTTATAATAATAATCCCAGAGCCTTGGTTTGCCAGGGCTTCTCACATGAGAAATCAGAGTAGTAGTCATCACACTAAAAGAAAACAGAAGTTATGGTTGCATCAATAATTATAGCTTTGTAGACTATCAGTCCAGATACTACTTACCAATCGGAAGGTACATCTGCTATAAGTAATGTCACTTATTAAAATTAAAACAATTTGAGTATTAAAATGAATTGTGATATGCTCTGTAAGATAGCTCAGTGGATAAAAGAATTTAGTGCCAAACCTGAGGTCAATCCCCAGGACATAAATGATAGGAGAATTAACTGCACCAAGCTGTATTCTGACCTTGACATGTGCACATTGACAAAGGTATGCCCCAACAACACACAAAATAAATGTAATTAAAACAAAAAATACAATTGTGAGACTTGCTATAGTGCCATATATCTATAATCCGAGTACTCAGGAAGCTAGCCTAAGTTAAAGGCATATATATATATATATATATATATATATATATATATATATATATATATATATATATAAAATATCAACAGGTTAAAGCTCTTGCCACACAAGCCTAAAATACTAAATTCAATCCCTGACACCCATGGTGAAAGGTGAGAACAGGCCCCTGAAAATTTTCTTCTGACATCCATAAATGTGTTATGGTATTCAGTCACATGTGTGTGTGTGTGTACACACATACAGAGACACACAGGTGTGCACGTGCACACACACACACATACACACACTAATAATGAATAATATTGGAAAGATCTTGGTTACAAAACGTGTCAAATAGTCAATATAGAAAGAAGTGGGTGTTTATTTATGGTGACAGGGTCTTACTGTGTAGCTCCTGCTGGAATAGAACTCACTATGTAGATTGGGTTGACTTCAAACTTGAAGTGATCCTCCCAAGTGCTAGTGTAAATAATAAATCTGCTTCTAGTTGTAGATGCCTTTGTCTTCTCCATGCCTAATATCTTCTCTTCTAAGGGTTATTCCAGTGGAGACAGGTCAGGAACCTGGCTTCCTCCCCCCCCCCATTCTCTCTTTTAGATGCTGGCTGATGTGTTTATAAAAAGATAAACAGATAAATATGTTCTACAGAGGTGGGAAAGGTGTGTGTGGTAGGTGTGGGGGAACGGTGTGCCTCAGCAGGCCCACGCAGAGGCATCCCTTCCCCCTAAGGGACCAGCCACACAGGAAGGTACAGTATAGAACAGAGTTCGGGGCATGGGGAGGGGAGCTAAGAGGATAGTAGAGGCAGAGAAAGGCAGAGAGGGGGAGAGAGTAGAGAAGTAGAGAGTTGGAGGCCCACCATGACCACATGGAGAGAGGGGGGAAGGGAATGGGGGGGCAAGGCAAGAGAGCAAGAGCAAGAGAAGCAAGAGAGAAGCTAGAGATAAGAGAGAGAGGAGGGGCAAGTAGCCCCGTTTATAATGGGCCAGGCCCACCTGGCTCTTGCCAGGCAACTGTGGGGAGGAGCATATCTGGCTGTTGCTAGGTAACTGTGGGGTGGAGTTTAGACAGAATGCTAACATTTCCCCGTTTTGGTTTAATTAAAAGAGGCAATGGCA
The DNA here is from genome assembly GCA_028551405.1 of Uromys caudimaculatus. Classification (NCBI taxonomy): domain Eukaryota; kingdom Metazoa; phylum Chordata; class Mammalia; order Rodentia; family Muridae; genus Uromys; species Uromys caudimaculatus. The sequence continues at coordinate 3,458,246 of CM052722.1, forward strand.
AGGCAGGAATAGGGTCTCGTAATATCTGACTGCTTCATGCTGGCATTGGGGGTGACCTGTCTCTGGGGAACCTAGAAGAATGGGGGTGGGGGATGTTTGTCCAGTCGTAGGAGAATTGGCTGTTTCCTTGCTGTCCAGGGTCTGTGGAGCCATCTGAGGGTATGTCAGAAGGAACAGGTCCAGTAGAAGCATCTGTGTCTGAGAGGAGATTGGAGCATCTGATGGTTGCTTCTCTGGAGCTGTCCTGGGTGTAGTAAGCTCCTGGACTTGACAAGATGTCGAAACACATTATTATAGGTAGAAAAATAAGGTTAAATATATTTGGGAGAAAGAAAAAATTTTCTTAAGATGTCCATTTTAAACCCAGAGGAATCCCACCCTTTGGAATAGGTAGTAAGTGGGAACTTTGGGCAGATGTACTTATCTGGATGGAGTCTATTGGGTCCATGAGAGGCAGATCTGAGTGGATTTTCTGTAGCTTATAAGTTTATAAAAGAGATAACAACATGAGTTAACAACATGAACAGTCTTTGAGATGAGCCTTTTGTGGAGTAGAAGGGACAAGATTAAAAAGCTGAAAAAGGAGCTGGTCAGTGGTGGCTCACCCCTTTAATCCCAGCACTTGGGAGGCAGAGGCAGGTGGATTTCTGAGTTCGAGGCCAGCCTGGTCTACAGAGTGAGTTCCAGGACAGCCAGGGCTACACAGAGAAACCCTGTCTTGAAAAAACCAAAAAAAAAAAAAAAAAAAATTTGAAAAAGTTGGATTGTATAGTGGAATGTTTTATTAGAGTCAGGCAAATTTATAGGAACTCCGATAACATTAGGGCAGTGGCATAGCAAGAAGAGGAAATATGAAGCATTTAATTAATGGAAACCGAGTTTAGGTAAGGAGAAAGCAGATTACATCTGTGAAAGCTTAGCTGTCAATGTAGTCAGAAGTCTGAGAAATAAGCAATAATCTAGTGATTATATTATTTAAAAAATGACAGAGTCCAATAATCAACAGTTCCCTGGTCTCTGTGGCAACTTTATGGCAACTCAGGCAGAGTCAGTCTGGCTTTCCAGCGCAGAAGATGCAGGACTTTTTCTCTGTGGAATGGATACACGTGACTTGAGAAGTGAGCTTACCTTGTTTTAGCTAAGCCCCTTGACCCAAGGTATCTGGTATTGTCCACTGAGTTTTCAGTGATTGTCATATCACAATCTAGGCAGTATCCTGTAGCTGTGTCCACATCTTCTGAGGTCATCTACCATCCTGGGCCAACTGTTAAAAGACTTTGGGAATTCTGTCTGCCATAAACTTAAGAATTAACAAACTTCTGACAGGATTGAGAATGATATATATTGGTTATAACTGAATAGAATTTAATAGCAGTAGCAAAGAGACATATGGCTAGGACCAGAATAAGAAAGCTGGCAGTAGTGGCCTAGAAAGAGAGGGAGAGAGGGAGAAAGTCCCTTGTGTGAGTCCCTCATGTGTGCTGGAAGGTGGAAACATGATCAGGGATCAGTGACTGGCTGAGCAGGAGCAGGCTGAGGGAGCAGAGTGTAACTGCTAGTCCAGAGCAGAAAGCTAGGGCAGCAGAGTCCCTGGCAGGGGGCAGAGACAGAAGGGGCTCGCATGTGCAGAAGTGACTGCTAAGACAAGGCAAAAGCTGTTTTGGGGGCAGATGGGGGGTGAGCAGAGCCAAAGCTGCGTTTCCGTGGCTGTTAACTTTGGCAGGTGGTCGCACACTCATGGGAAAGCAAGTCTAAGGGAGGGGACCTCTGACAGGACCCAAGGGGTGGAGCCAGACCCACCTTTCCTGCTGAGAACAGAGAGCAGAGCTAAGGAGCAGAGGGGGAAGGGCAGCAAGTAGGGTCCCTTTCAGGAGGCACGGTCAGACCTGCTTTTCTAGCAAACTAGCTGAACCAGAGGTTGCAGCAAGCTGCAAATGAGAGGGAGGAGGGAAGTCTGCACTACAGGTCCTTAGTGAGAAAGTGCCAGTTTATCGAGATGGAGGGAGATTGTTTTAGACCAAGACATCCCATTAAATAGGGACAAAGGCAAGGAAAGACTGACCCCTGGGAGAGACACGTGGGGGATGGGGGCTAATGTTCAGAGGCAGTGAGTGCTCCTGAGAGAGCAGTTGTCCAGGCCCAGCCTGGAATTTGCAGTGGCAAGAAAGAAACTGTCTCAAAAGGAAAGAGGAATGTCTCACCCAAGGGAATAAGTCCTAAAATGAGGGTCAGTGAAAGACTGAATGTCTCCCATCCTCAAGGACAAAACAGGGTAGCTCTGAACTCAAAAATTCTCCCAGGAGCCGGGTGGTGGTGGCGCACGCCTTTAATTCCAGCGCTTGGGAGGCAGAGGCAGGTGGATTTCTGAGTTCGAGGCCAGCCTGGTCTACAGAGTGAGTTCCAGGACAGCCAGGGCTACACAGAGAAACCCTGTCTGGAAAAAAAAAAAAAAACCAAAAAACCAAAAAAACAAAACAAAACAAAACAAAACAAAAAAAACTCTCCCCAGGGACCATTCATAAGGTCATTTACTTAAGGCATCACAGAAGTAGCTCCAAGCTCAAGAACTCTTCCCCGAGTCCTTGTGGAAGGTTACTCTGACCAGTGGGGGTTGGGGCTTACCGGTTCTTCTGAGCTAGCAAGTGTGGATCTCTCATGGTGGCTGAGATGGGTTGCAAACCTGCAGAGTTTCTAATCCAAGTCACAGCACCAATGATGTGTTTATAAAAATGATAAAGAAATATATGTTCTATGGGGGTGTGGGGGAAGTATGGGGGAAGTGTGACCTCAGCACCCATGCCAAGACATCCCTTCCCCCTGAGGGACTAGACACAAGACGGTATAGTGTAGAAATAGAGTTTATTCAGGGCATCGGGAGGGGAGTTAAGAGGGTAGTAGAGGCAGGAAAGGCAGAGAGAGTAGAGAAGTGGAAAGGCGGCCATGACCACATGGAGAGAGAGAGGGGAAGGAAATGGGGAGAGGTAAGAGATAAGAGATAAGAGGAGTGGCAAGCAGCCCCTTTTATAGTGGGCCAGGCCCACCTGGCTGTTGCCAGGCAACTGTGGGGAGGAGCATACCTGGCTGTTGCCACGTAACTATGGGATGGAGTTTAGACAGAATGATAACATTCCCCCATTTTGGTTTAATTAAAAAAGAAAAGTTAGAAAGTGGCCAGAGTATGTTTTTAAACTCCCTAAGACTTTGGGCTTCCTTACTCTTTTCTAAGCTCCCTTCCCCACTATACTGTCATTTATTGGCTGACCTCCATGTCTGATTATCTCCTCTGTTCTCCACCTCCAGGCAGCTGCAAGATTTATGGCTTGCATATCCTGAAGTTTTTCTTTTAAACTTTAACGAATTATCCTCAGTTGTTTGTTTGAGTCTACCCTTGGTCCTCTAGTTTCCATTTGTATCTGTCCATAAAGTCCTTTGTTATTGAAACTAAGAACCCCAAAACAGAGTTCCAGTTTTTCCAGTATTATATGATGGCTTCACCCAAGATTTCCAGTAACACTTCTTTCCTGTTGTTTAAATTCGTAATCATCAGAGAAACTGAATCTTTTCCTGTACCACTAGGATTTATGGGTGTGCTGAGCAATTTGAGAGAAAGATTGTTATTTTATTTTACTAACTCTGAAGGTGGAAAAGCATTGTTTTATAGATAAGAGGTCTGGCAGTCCAGTCAGCACCTAGTGGAAATTGTTGAACTTTTTAACTACTAGCTATCATTAAGCTAATGTTGTGTGTCTTTGATGTGATGCAGTTAAATACATGCTCTTACTTATATATTATTTTTACAAAAATTAACATCAGTTCAGTCATCAAAAAGCAACAGACAAAAATCACAACACTTCATATAACAACTGGTCTGGCTTGTTCTGATGCTACACTGCAGTAATCTCAGGATCTGGGAGGCTAAGGTAGGAGGATCTTGAGTTCAAGGCCAGCCTGGTCTATATAGTAAATTCCAGCCCAGGCTGGGATTATAGTGAGTCTCTGTCTTATATAGGGCTTTACTGCTATGAACAGACACCATGACCAAGGCAACTCTTATAAGGACAACATTTAATTGGGGCTGGATTACAGATTCAGAAGTTCAGTCAATTATCATCAAGGTGGGAGTATGGCAGCATCTAGGTAAGCATGGTACAGGCAGAGCTGAGAGTTCTACATCTTCATCTGAAGGCTGCTAGTGGAAGACTTCCAAGCAGCTAGGATAAGTAATTTAAAGCCCAATCCCACAATGACACACACACACCTACTCCAAAAAGGTCACACCTACTCCAACAGGGCCACAGCCTCTAATAGTGCTACTCCCTGAGCCGAGAATATACAAACCATCACAGTCTCCAATATATAGAAAGTCTGTCTCCAAAAACAAGAACAAGTATAGCTCCTTATTAAAATGAAAAAAAAGGGGCTGGAGAGATGGCTCAGTGGTTAAGAGCACCGACTGCTCTTCTGAAGGTTGTGAGTTCAAATCCCAGCAACCACATGATGGCTCACAACCATCCATAATGAGATCTGAGGCCCTCTTCTGGGGTGTCTGAAGACAGCTACAGTGTACTTACATATGATAAATAAATCTTTAAAAAACAAACAAACAAACAAACAAATATATATATACCTACACATACATACATTATATATGTACATACATACATATATAATTGAAATTGGATTCTGAGATGGAATATTTTTTAAAAATCTATAGACATTGTGAGACTTGAAGAAATTGAAACATGAGCTGTACATTAGCAGATGTTATTGATTATTCTTAAGTTTCCTACTTGTGAGAATGGTACTATAGTTAGGACAGGGGAGGATGTGTGTATTCTTTGGAGATGAAGATTGAAGTTCTTTGAGATGGGGGGTATATTGGTGTTGAACAGAATGTTATTTTAACTGCATATAGGTTTAAGATTTTTCAGCTTCAAGTATGAAACAGTTAAGAGAAATAAGTATTTTAACCAAAACTATTTACCAATATAAGTTATTAATTATGATATTTTTAAAAATAAATGATTCATATAAGCAGAAAGAAAGACCACTTTACCTCTCTTTCTAAACAGAACCTGAGAACATATTCAGCCTTAAAAATGGGCCTACAGAGTTTAAAGAGTTGGCTCAATGATTAAGAGTATTGGCTGTTCTTCCAGACAACCTGGGTTCAATTCTTAGCACCCACATGGCAGGTCACAACCATTTATAACTGCAGTTTCAGAGGATCCAACATCCTCACAGGAGAAAAATAAATACATAAATACATAAATACATAAATACATAAATACATAAATACATAAATACATAAATGGGCCTGCAACTATTAGCAATCTAGAAAGTAAATGGACCAAATACCATTGAATATAATTTTAAAATATAGTACATTTCAAATGAGAAGTAGAATAAATAAATTAGAAGAAATTAGTAATATAGAAAATGACCCTGATCTGAGGCAGGCAGGCATGGTAGTAATCGCAGCACCAGAAGCTGAGGCAAGCAGATAGGTAGTTCAAGGCCATCCTGGGGTATATAGCAAGGATTTTTTTTTAAAAAAATAAACTACTAAAAAAAAAATGAGTGAGGCCTTGTAGTACAGACCTGTAATCCCATTACTTGGCAGGCTAGGACAAAAAGATTGCCATTTCAAGGCCTCCCTAGGCTACAGAGTAATTTTGAGGCAGGTCTGTGAAATGTAGTGAGCCTCTGTCTCAAAATCAAATTAAAAGACCTGAGAATATACCCCAGTGGTAAAGTATTTACCTAGCTATCATTATGAAGCTGTATGAAGGTTTACTCCTCAGTACCTAAAACACACACACATGCATACACACACACACACACACACACACACACACACACACACACACACACACACACACACGGGGGGGGGGGAGGGAGGGAGACAGAGACAGAGAGACAGAGAGGAAAGGAAGAAGAAGAAAAGAAAGGTGAAAGGTGATGGCCATTCAGGACTCAGGACGTAGTACTCAAAAATATCCACCTTAGCCGGGCAGTGGTGGCGCACACCTTTAACCCCAGCACTTTGGGAGGCAGAGGCAGGCGGATTTCTGAGTTCGAGGCCAACCTGGTCTACAGAGTGAGTTCCAGGACAGCCAGGGCTATACAGAGAAACCCTGTCTCAAAAAACCTATATATATATATATATATATATCCACCTTGGCATTTCATTTGAAAAGGCAAGAAAACCCTATTAGCTTCCTTTAGCCCAGTGCTTCTCAGCTTTCCTGATACTGCAACCCTTTAAGACAGTTCCTCATGGTGTTGTGACCCCAACCATACAATTATTTTCATGGCTACTTCATAACTATAATTTTGCTACTGTTATAAATAGTAATGTAAATATCAGATATGGTCACATGCCCCGCAGTTTGAGAACTGCTCTTCTTCCTTGATTTAGGTTGTAAGAACTTCATTTATCTGCCTCTAGGGATCCTGGAAAGATGATTGAGCAGTTAAGATCACTTGCTACTATCCAGAGGATAAGGGTTTAGTTCCCAGCACCCTTGTTAGTGGCCTAACAACCATTTGCCCTGTAACTCCTATCCCATGAGATCTGATGCCTTCTTCTGTCTATGTGGGCACCCAAACATAAGACATATACTCATGCAGACATGCGCATACATATATATTAATAAAATAAAATAAACCTTTAAAAAGGAACATATTTTTAAAGGTGGCCTTTTATTGGGACATGCATGTGCCTTTAATCCCAATACTTGTGAGGCTGAGATAGGAAGATGGTAAGTTTAAGGCCAACCTGGGCTACATAATAAAATCTAACTGAAAGCAAAGAGGAAAGAAAAGGAATCATCAATTTTCATTTCTCTGAGCATACTATAATTTCCTTTCCTCTCTTGGAGCTGAAATAAAGTTCTGATCAATAAAGATGACTACAAATTAGATATGGAACCTCTAATCATGTATAAGTCTCATGAAATTGTCTTAAATGGAGGAATTATCCTCTCTTCTTCCTCCTCTCTGATGCCTAATATGCAGACAAGGAGGATAGAATTCAAGTTGTTATCTGAGACAATGAGATGTAAAGCTTACAGTTAAAATATTATGTGTATCTGTTAATTTCTTTTACAGTGTCAGTACATTTTTTTCTTCAAAGCAATTATTATTTGTAATTTTGAGTAGTAAGTAGTAAATATAATCCTATTGATAGACTCCAATATACCTTTCCTTCCTCTGAATTCAAGGCCTCAGTTATGAGATAGATAGATAGACAGACAGACAGACAGACAGACAGACAGATAGATAGATAGATAGATAGATAGATAGATCTGTATGTATGTATGGGTGTATTTCTTTCTTTCTTTTTTTTTTTGGTTTTTGAGACAAGGTTTCTCTGTATAGCCCTGGCTGTCCTGGAACTCATTCTGTAGACCAGGCTGGCCTCGAACTCAGAAATCCATCTGCCTCTGCCTCCCAAGTGCTGGGATTAAAGGCATGCGCCACCACTGCCCAGCTGTATGGGTTTCTTTCTAACTAAAAAGATACAGCCAGCTAAATCTGTATAATGTTACTCATATGTATGTTTTCAGAGCTCACCATTTGGGTAATTAATTAGTATTCTTTTCACTGGGGAAGACTTTTTTCCAATCCTCAGCATTCCTTAGTTGCCTGTAGTTGCTTGGTAGATTTGAGGTTTTGTGAGCTTTCCCCTGCCTACATTACCACAGTCCCTAACTACATTCAAAATATTGGCCCTTATACCCACATAAAAGTGTGATCCTCACCCCTCATCAAAGAAGCATCTCGTTGCAACAGATAGACACCATTACTGAAAACCACATGCTATCAAAATGCAGAGTTGTGGAGCCTAGTCCCAGTTGAGGCAACTCCTGAACCTCAGGCTCAGGGATCATTGCAGAAGAACTGGCAGAAAGACTATAAGAGCCAGAGGAACTGGGAGTTTGCAGGGAGATTCTGCTTCGTGGGAATGTCAAGCTAATATACCTCATTTTTTTTTGTTATTGTTGTTGTTGTTGTTGTTTGTCTTGTTTTTGTTTGTTTTTTTTTCCTGTTAGTAAGCTCAAAATCAGACTTAAACTCACTGTCCTCCAGTCTCAGCTTCCTGAGTGGTGGAAAAACAGGCATGTACCACCATACCTAGCTAATATACTTCTTTAGAATGATGTAGAAAAAAAATGTGTCTATTGTTTCCCTGTTCAAGAATACTTCCACCTAGTTCAGTTTAGTTCCACCTCAGCAATGACTAGGGTTCTCCTCTGATAATGGGGATAGCTTGCATACAGCTCGATTCCCAGTATTCACAAGGAAGTACCAGGAGGACCCACCTGAGTTTGAGGACAACCTGAGTTATAGAGTGAGTTCCAGGGCAGAGAGGGGGGGGGAGAGGGAGAAGGAGAGGGAGAGAGAGAGAGAGAGAGAGACAGAGAGAGAGACAGAGAGAGACAGAGAGACAGAGAGACAGAGAGAAATAGAGAAAGTAAAATAAAACAATAAAAAGTGGTGTGTGTGTGTGTGTGTGTGTGTGTGTGTGTGTGTGTGTGTGTGTGTATGTTGGATGTTGGAGATAGACTCCAGAGCCTTATATGTGCTAGGCAAGGACTCTACCAGTAAGACACAGTCAAGGCCCTATTCTAATGACTTAAAGATGAATACTCCATAGGTTATAAGCTCACAGGGGTGAGACAAGGGAAATTTACACTCAAACATAGCTCTTCTTTGAATCCTTTTTATTCAGACATCTGGTTCTATGACAGTAAAAGTTCATTCCCTCCATTATTGTGTTACTCTGTTTGTATCTATTTTGCCATCTCTTTGTACTTTGCCTATTCTCAAATTATCTAATTCCATAGCATCTATGTTGCTGATAATCTTCACTTTACACATGAACTATTTGTTTATTTATTTGCATTTTATTTTTTATTATTATTATTTAATTTGGCACAAGTCAGGATCATCTAGGAAGATGGACTTCATTTGAGAGAATGCCTCCATCAGATTGGCTGCAAAGTATATGGGGGCATTTCCTAGATTAATGATTTGTGTGGGAGGGTCCGGTCTGCTGTGAGCAGTGCCATGCCTGGGTAGGTCATCCTGGGCTGTATAAGAAAACAGGCTGAAGAAGCCATGGGGATCAAGCCAGTAAACAGAACTCCAGCATGGCCTCTGGTTCGAGTCCAGTTTCCAAATTCCTGTCTTGAGTTCTTGCCCTGATTTCCCTCAGTGATCAGATATGACCTGGGACATGTAATCCAGATAATCCCTCTCTTCTCCAAGTTGCCTTTGGTCCTGGGTTTTTAATCACAGAAATAGAAAGCATACCAGGACAACATGTAAGTTAGAATTTTTTTATGACTATTTAAATTCATGTTTTTGTGCTCCTAAGCACACTTACACGTATGTGTATAGGCTAGAGGTCAACCTCTGATGTTGTTTCTAAGAGCCTACCTATCTTTTTTTTATTTTTATTTTTTGCAATCACATGAGGTTTAATTCGGGGCCAGGGTGGTGAGAAGACCAGTGCACTGGAGTCGAACCCGTAACCTACGCAGAGGCAAAGGGGTTCGGCCCCCAGCAGCTAAAGTCAGGGGTATTTAAAGAAAGAAACAACCCCAAGGCAAGGAAGGAATTACAATTCAGGAAAAGGATTATAAAACAAAGAAAATTCACAAAGCAAGGGGTGGGGAATGGAAAGAATTTGCATTATGGGGAAGTAAGGATTGTTCTAAGCTATTCACAGGTTAGTTGCACAAACATTTCTGGTTCCAGAAACGTTTTTCCTCTGGTCCTGAGGCTAGGTCAAAGTCACCCATTTCTTAGGAGAAAGAATGTTGTTGGGTGGGATTTTTGTCCGGGCATGTCTTGGCTCTAAGTTTGCTAGGGGTCTTTGCCCGGGCATGTCTCGGCTCTAAGTTTGCTAAGGGCCTAACCTTCCTCATAAGGGTTCAGATCTTTCATTCCCCACTTCTTCTAGTGGTTAGTTCTAATCTTAGAACTATATTTCGTCTTTGTCCTGAAAGACCTCCGAGCTGGGGAGACCTTCACTCAAGTCTCGGGACAGCGCAACCCCCCAAGAACTCATGAAAGCCCGTCCTTGCTGCAATCACAGGAGGTTTATTGGGGGGTACGACCAGTGCACTGGGGCCGAGCTCGTATCCTACACAGAGGCAGAGGAGTTCGACCCTGAGCAGCTGAAGTCAGGGGTATTTAAAGAAAAAGCCATGAAGCAAGGAAATTCTATGTGTCATGGGAAGGTATAGAATGTCCTAAGTTCAGCACTCCCGCGGCTAGCTGTTTCCTGAGACAAAAGGTGTAGATTAGTTATTTCCTGGGACAAAGATATGGATTGTTGCGATATCAACCCTGCTGTTAACTATTTTCCCGGGGCAAAAGGATGTATGTTAGCCATTAGGCGGTGGAATATGGCTATGCTATCTCTGGCTTTAATTTGCTAAGGGGGGTCTAACTTCTCTATAATGGGCTCAGGTCTTTCATTCCCCACTTCTTCTAGTGGTTAGTTCTAATCTTAGAACTATATTTCTGTGTCGTCATAGACTTGATCGTCTTTGTTCCCCAGTGCTTGGTACTGTTGTCTTAACATAAGAACCTGGACAGTGCTTATTCGTTCCCTGACAAAGGTTATCAATCTATTAATTAAGCAGGGTCCAATAGTGAGCAAAAGGAATAAAATCAGCAAGGGTCCTGCTAGGGCAGAAAACAGAGTTGTCATCCAAGGTGACTTGTTGAACCATCCTTCTAACCATCCCTGGCTAGCCTCTCTTTCCCTCCTGCGTTTGTCTAATCTTTCTCTCAGCTTATTCATAGGGTCCTTGATGGATCCTGAATGATCAAAATAAAAGCAACATTCTTCTTTTAAGGCTGCACATCCAGTACTGCATATCCACCATTTGTTATATCCTGGCAAGCGGTTCAAAATATAGGGGCTAAAAGTCAACAATAGGAGAACAATTAAGGTCTTAACAAGGTAAATATGAGAGTTGTTAGCTAAGGTGTTAAATCAAGACTTGAACCAGCCCTGACTCTGTTTCCTCTCTCTTTCTTCCATTTGGCTAACCTTATTCATTCTCACCTTGGCAATTGAATCTTTAACAACCCCAGAATGGTCTATACAAAAGCAACACTCTTCAGCTAAGGTAGCACATAGCCCTCTTGCTGGAGGGAAAGTCTAATCTCCAATTCTATAGTATTACTTCTGATAACGAAGTCAGTGATTCCTTAAGATGACTGATGGTTTTTTCTTTGTAAGACCAAAACTGAGGTCTTGGTGATTGCCCCAG
>CM052722.1:3470042-3516426 GCA_028551405.1 Uromys caudimaculatus
ATTATGCCAATTTTTAAAATTCTGTCCTATGATTACCTGCTTGTAGGAAGCAGGCAGCTTTTACTGTCTGGCATTTTGCCTCTAGGCAATCATCTTGTCTTGGTTCACAGCAGGGGACCACAGAGTCATGCTTGAGCCCCCATGACTCCTCCTCCTGCTGAGCAACAACCGGTCCTCACCTTTTTTATTTTTTTTCTAACTTTTTCCATTTTTAACTGGATGAATCTGTCTGATGTCCAAAACAAACAAATAAACAAAAAACACGTCATCAGTCAGTTTCAGTCTTAAGAGCACAGAACACAAAACAGAACAGAAGACAACAGTTCACCCCAGCTCGCCCCTGCCACGGGTGGCCAGCACACATAACCAACAACCAACACATAGCTGCGCTGGGCCACAGACAACTCAGATCCTGCCACAGGTGGCGGGTGTAACCAAAGAGTTTGTCCCTATCACAGACTCAGAAACCAGGTGGCCCTGCCGCATCGGCAGAAGCCAGATACTCAGGCAAACTGAGGGTCCAAGGGGTCCCTCGGTCCCTCCGTGGCCACAGCGTTCAGGTATGTCTACCCGCCCTGAACACCACTAGACAGGCGGCACAAAAAGTGCCCAGACAGATGGCACCGAAGTGCCCAGACAGGTGGCCCAGAGGCCTACAGGTGGCACCGAAGTACCCAGAGGCTTGCAAGCAAAACCGTAAGTAGGCGCCACAAAAGAGGAGGACAAAAAACAGACAAAGACTGACAAGGGCCAGTTTCCACTGAGACAAACAAAACCAATACAGAAAACCAGACGGCCGGGAGGACTGTCCTCTCCGGCACCCAGACGGGAATCTCCCAGGCGTCCCTGGGGTCCCCCCAGACCTCCTGGGACGTCTCCTAGGGCAACAGTCGGTGATGCCCCTAGCCCGTCGGCTGATCACGCCCCCAGCCTCTACCCGAGACTAGGAGATCATCGGCCCCTCACGGGGCCGCGAGCAACTGCATACCAGACTGCGCGCATACCGAAAATACAGATTCAGACTTTAGCCGGCACAGACAAACAAGAACACAAACAGAATCTCACCTCCAAGTAGGTTTTCGGAGACGAGGGTGGACACAAATCCCGGAACGAGCCCCCAAATGAAAGACCCCCGAATTGGGGAGACCCTTGCTCAAATCTCGGGATGGCTCGACCCCCCAAGAACTCACGAAAGACCGTCCTTGCTGCAATCACACGAGGTTTAATTCGGGGCCGGGGCGGTGAGAAGACCAGTGCACTGGGGTCGAACCCGTAACCTACGCAAAGGCAGAGGGGTTCGGCCCTCCTATCTTGTTTTTTGAGGTAGGGGTTCTCAGTAGGATCTGGACTTGAAGTTTCAACTAGGCTGGGTGGCCAGTCAGCCAGTTGCCTATCTCTGTCATCACAAAGTGTGTACACTATCATGTTTGGTGTTTTACATGGGTCACATTTATATCTTCATACATGTGTGACAAGCACCTTACCAACTGAGTTATTATCTCTCCAGCCCCAGACGTTTATTTGAATGTATGTGTATGTCTGGGCATGCATGTGTTTGTGCGTGTGTGTGTGTGTGTGTGTGTGTGTGTGTGGTGTGTATGTGTGTGTGTGTCTTTATTTGATTTTCTTGGTAGCCAGCAGGCATCATATTGGTCCTTAGTCTATCTTAACAATGAAGACTGGGCTGGGAAAAATAGAAATCAATAAGAAAGACACTTTGAAATATATCCAAAGATGTGAAGGTGTCCCACTGAGATATATGTGGATCAAGTTAAACAACTCAGAAATGTCTCCTAGAAACATGAAGCACAAATGTGATAGAGTTTCATAACAAATGACAAGTAACTTGAGTGTAGAGTAAAGAACTTAATGTATAGTGATGAGATAGGAAATCCCTCATCCTGGTTGTTCCATGGTTCAAGACCAAGTTTTTAGTCTCAAATCCCAAGAACTACTGCCCCTTTAAAAGAAGTTCCTACTGCAGGGGCAGAGTATTGAGGGAAGGTTAGAGCTTTCTAAGCACATCAACATCAGTTCTTTTCCAGACTCCAGGTCAGTGATGGATATTGAATCAAGCCCTTTGGATAATTTTTTAAATGCTGGCTCTGGCTGGCTACATCAATACTTCCCAGAGGGGCCACGTCTGACATTTATAAACGTGTTTACTCTTTGCCTAACCTAAACAGACAAAAGTCAGAGTATCCTCTGAATCATGTGGCTCTAGGCAACTTTAAGTATAGGCTCCGCTTTAACTCATGCCCTGAACTTTTAATAGTTCAAGACACAATTTGAAAAAACAAGAATTGTTTTTTAAAGCCAGGCAGTGGCCTCCTTGAGTAGATTAGCAATTAAGTTCAAATCAGCTTCACTTTAGAGATTGCAGCTCCAGGCATCCCCACTGGCTGGGACCAGAAAGGCAAGGTAAAATGGCATGATAAACAGACGGTTATCTACACAGTTTGATCAATATGGAACTTGAAGCCAACAGGACCTTCCTTAAAAGCATCCATTTAAAGTACTTGAATTATAAACCAGATAACTAGCTTCAATTTTCTCAACATGTTTTTGTACAAACACCACTCAAAAGGGCTGATGGTACGTGCCTCCATCTCCATTTTTCATCCTTTCCTGCCCTGCTGGGACCCCCTTAAGATGCTTTCTTTTGATGTCCTTGCCTTTACAGTTCTGCTTGATTTGGGCCCTGGGAGTGAGGGTTAACAAGGGAAAAGAAGGATAGGAGAGAAAGCTCCAGTGTTTATTCTATCACTGTTAACATCTTGTTGTTCCTAGCCCCACCTAACACTTAAGCTAAGGCTGTGGTTGTTTATTTACCTCCATTAAACCACATCTGCCATCTTCCGTTGCTTCCACTCTCAGCTGGTAACCCTTAACAGTGTATTTTAATCCATACTCAGTCAGGTCAAGGAGTTGCTAATCTGTGGATGCTTCATCATCTCTGGTTAACCCATCCCATCCCATTGTAAATCCAGTCTTTGAAAGTCTATTCAGAAATCCTAAGTAGTAAAGAAGAGGTTGTGCATGTATCTCAGCACACAGAAAGCTGATGAAATTGGAGGATTGCCATGAGTTTCAAACTACCCTAGTGTATAGAATGAAACCTTGTCTTAAAACAAACAAACAAGCAAACTACATATTTCAGATGAGTTTGTCTTATGCTCTTTATCACATTTGACCCTGCCAGCCAGAGTTCAGAAAGAAAAATGGTGAGCTTATTCAACAGCAAGTCTCAGAGGCTGAAAACATTCTAGGCCTAGATAAGATTATATGGAGGCTAGAAGCTTCTAGGAGTAGGCCTAGATTAGGAGACAGAGGCAGTAAGTCTCAGAGACAAAACTTACTCAGGAGAATTAAAACATACTTTTACATCTGTGCTTTTGGAAATTCCTCATTTACGTCTAGTATATATGAAGATAATTTAATTTTAATTGTGTGTGTGTGCAAGCATGTATGCATGTGTGTGAGTGCCTACTCTCCTGTACATGCACACCCACAAAGGTCAAAAGATGGTATAAGATCTAGAACAGGAGTTACAAAGGGCTGTCAGCCACCTGATGGGGGATCTGGGAACCTCAATCCTCCGTAAGACTAGCAAGTGCTCTTAACCACTGAAATATCTTTCTATTCCCAGGAACTCTGTTCTTTTTTTAAAAAAAAAAAATGTTAGCTGGGTCTGGTGGAGCCACATGAATATAAAACCAGCACTTAAGATGCTGAGGAAGGAGAATCTCCTTGAGTTTGAGGCCAGCTTTAACTACATAAGAAGCTCCTGCCTTTAAAAAATAGAAAAAATTAAAAAAAAAACCTATTGATTCCATTAACTTCAGAGTGAAATTGACATATTTGATTATAAACATAGAAAATAAACAAATACATACTATTTATAACCTTGTCTCCAAAAGAATATCAGGCATTAAATATTATACAACTGTCTTTTGAAATACTTTTATAATCAACACGCTGTTTCAAAATTTATGAAAATCCCCATTTCTAGACATTGCTATTTAAGTTACTAGTTCAAATCATCTATATTATTTTACTATAAAACTTTAATACTTTACTGTGTTTCAATATGATTAGTTTCCTATGTAATCCTAGATATTTTTGTTCATTTAGATGTATTGCTATCCAGACTGTGGCACAGAAATCATTACAAACATCTTCCTTAAATAGCCAGCCAAGACTCACCACTTGTTGAATTTTTTAAAGCCTATTGATTTCTAGTGGTAATGACCTCTTTAGCTGGTATTCTTTGAATGATCAGAATAGTGGTTTGGCTCTATTGAGTCATGGAGATAATGACTTCCATGGAAAGTGTTCCTAGAAATAAGAGTTTGTAGGGACACACAAATCCATATCTATTGCTTTTCTTACTGTCATTTTTGAGATTGCATTTGCCCACAATTAAAGAACAAAGCACAAAGCTGCCAGTTGAGTATGTCACAGGCATCGTTTGCTTATAATACTTTTAGGTTTTACAGAAATCATCCAGCAGCAGCACCTTCAACATTTTGATCTGCTTTTTTTCTACTGAATTATCTTTAGGTTATATAGTCACCACTGTAAGGTTGCCAGTGGTTCCTGTAGAAACACTTTTACTTTGAATTTTTATTAACAACTTGGATTCTATATTATCTCTGTTTTGCATTTCAGTGTAGGGAACCAGAATATTCCAATGTACAATGACTGCAAGAGATTATATATGGCATCCCAAATATGCTCTTTGGCGTAATAATTATTTTGAACTCAATTTGGTGGGGGTTGGGGGGAGGATCTGCTTTCAGATAGTCTTTATAAGCTAAGATCAGCACAAGACTCTGCAACCAAGGTTTGCTTTGAGCTCCTATATTCCTGCCTCATCCTCTCAATTGCTATGGATTACAGACCCATGCCACCATGCTTGGCTCTTGAAATGAGAGTTTGAGAAGAGAGTATTGCAGGTGAAACAGGTTTTCTTTTGACGGAGAAATTACATCTACATAGAATGACTTCACTTGTACTCTCTGTCTCTCTCTGTTTCTCTGTCTCTCTGTGTGTCTCTCTGTCTCTCTGTCTCTCTGTCTCTCTGTCTCTCTGTCTCTCTCTCTCTCTCTCTCTGTATCTGTCTCTCTCATAAAGAGGACAACCATATTGTTAGATACTGTTATCAATAATGAAGACAGCAACTTAGCTCTATATAATAAAACTTATTCTTGTTTACCATGCTTGTCCTTGGCATCTCTTCATAATTGCTCTCCTCAGACTTCAACTTCTGTTTCAGATAACAATACTTACTGTGTAAGCTTAAACAAAAAGTCTTGAAATGTCATTTGACCAGTATATGTATCTTCTACAAGTGAATTGAAGTTCCCAGGGAAAAAAAGCCAAACCTGTGTTAAAGATTCTACAAACTTGGTTGATTTTAGAACCTTAGTGATTGTTCAGCAGCAAAATATTACAGGTTCAGAGCCAAAGTATCTTGGGTTCTTTAGCCTCATTAGTAGCCAACTACTCATTGTCCTCTTCTGTGCACAACCTAGCATTCATCCTTGTGACTATTCCTATTAGGTAAATCCTTTTGGAATGTACTAATATACCACTAACTTTCACTAGTCCAAAGGATAAGAATTCCGTAAGATAGAATCTGAGGTCTATAGGTGAGATTTTTGAATATTGCTATAACCTGCTACCTGATGATCTCGCCTATGTATTTTTAAAATGCTTTGATTTGTGGCTTTCTTTTGTTCAATGACTGGGCAAACTTCATCAAACTGTTACCATTTTAGAACACAGTATTTAAAGTCAAGGAAATCTGTGTTTCCTGCCAGTGGACACTCTTTTATTATTTTTTGAGGTGAGAGTTGGGCTTATGCATGGGCAGATGTATATATGAGGTATCGTAGTATTAAATTTTGCTTATCTTTTCCTGTTAATCTCTCTGAGTTCTATTGGTAATGTCGGAGGAGTATCTGTATTTAAGTTAATTTTGTTATGACAATGTCCATCTCCAAGTTAGGTTTTTTTACCTTCAGCATATGTTCTATGTTCCAATAATAGATGTATGATACTTCATAATTCTGCCCTTTTATTTTTGCTGTTCCCTGGGCTTCATTCTCTCTACATATAAAATCCAGGACAACCAAGGCTATACAGAAAAACCCTGTCTCGAAAAACCAAAAAAAAATTACCTAGGTAATTTCTATTCAGTTTTCTATATTCAGTTAATAATAATAACATTTTTATGAATCTGATTTTATCAGTAAATATTGTGGGTTCCCCTAATTACCAAGTGTCTGCCTTCCTAAGTAATACAATATCTTTGTTTTCTTCTATCCTCAAATAATATTTAGGGGGTTTCCACCTCCTCTCACCTTTTTGTGTATTGTTTGTTTGTTTTGGTCACTTTCTTGCCTGTTTCAAACTTGTTATTTCTGTTAATGCTTGCCATTTGCCATGTCAGGACATTTCAATGGGATCCTTTTATAATGTTGTCATTAAGACAAAATCTAAAGTTCCTGTTCATCAAATCATCTCAAGCTCATTCACTAGGAGTATCAGAGAAGATTTAGATTGAATCAGAGGTTCTAAAACTGCCTCAGAGATGATATATTCAAAGGATTATCCCCTTGCTTCAAAGAGGGCAGCAGATGCAATAATCCTAATTCATTTAAGATATCAGCTTTCTGGCACATCAAATCAGAGATGGAAAACCCTTAGGCTTCTAATCTTTACTTGCTTTCTATGTCTCTTACACCTTTGTTCTCCTTTCCTCTCTGACTCGAATCACTAAGTTGAGCTGTAAAATGTTACAACTGAGTTTAAAATTTCAACCATTAATGAATGCTTAGGCAAATTGGTCACAAAGAGAATTTTACTAAGAGAAAATACAGGTTGGTCTGTATTTTCACATTAATGCACAACCACATATTCTGGCTTGTATAATAACCTATGGTTTGTCAGGTGAGTGCCCTCTGTAAATTCTAGGAGATCTTCTTGTCTCCTTCTTCTCCTTCTCCTTCTCCTTCTCCTTCTCCTTCTCCTTCTCCTTCTCCTTCTCCTTCTCCTTCTCCTTCTCCTCCTCCTTCTCCTCCTCCTCCTCCTCCTCCTCCTCCTCCTCCTCCTCCTCCTCCTCCTCCTCCTCCTTCTACTTCCTTTATTTTTCTTCTTTATCATCCTCCTTGTCCTTTTCCTTAGTATAGAATTTTGATATATACAGAACCTTGATATATACCACAGGTTGACCTTGAACTTGCAATCATTCTCATTCTGCCTCAGCCTCTTCAGTGGAATTACAGGTGTGCAGCACCATACTAGGTTCTTTTTCATATTCCTTCTCTGATATAGAAGAACTTCATATTACATTTAGGTGAATATTTAATTTTCTGAATCATTTAGTTTGTTCTTACCTGATTACTGTATTGTTCATATTTTGATAAAGACCTGATCAAATAGTGACTTTCTCTTTCAGTAGATCCTTCCACCTCTATTACTACTCCTTACATGTCTCCCTAAGTGGTTCCTTTAAAAACTTGTATAAATTTTATAGCTCTTTATATAAAAATCAGTAATCACATACATGTAGTGGAATTTTAATCTGGCAACATTGCTGCTCTGACAGGAGATAACATCCAAAGACCTTCTAGGTCTGTGTGATCCAGCTGGAATGCAGACAAACACACCCTTAATACACACCTTTAATCCCTCTGGCTGGAATACAGACATGCCATTAGTACATACCTTTAATCCCATACAATGTAGGTAAGGTTAGTTTGTAGAAGTAAGCAGCCATGGGCTGGGACACTGAACAGGGGTTCTGAGGGATGACGACCACTGCACAAAAAGAGACAGAGACAAGTGTAGAGTGGTGGCAAGACAGGAGTCTGATCAAGCCACAAAGATGAACTTTATTTCCAAGCTTTTTATAGGGTACAAGTAGAAGGAAGTATGAGAATCTTAAACAATATAGAAAGACTCTTAAACAATGTTATGGGGCTTTAGACAATGCTATAGGAGTGGGGAGATTCCAAGGAGTACAGGTTCCCAGCCACCAGGACATGTTGCTAAGGCTCTACTAATCACCTAACTATAAGGGAGTCATACTGACCTGGGAAAGAACCCATCTCCTAGGAGATGGAACCTAAACAGAAGCCTAGTTCCCAGGAGCCTGAAACTCAGACCTACTTTTACCTAACAAACCTAACTTCTACCAAAAATGGCTTCTCTCAGGCTAATAAGAAAGCTGCAGATCTGTTGGTTCCTGACAGCCATGTTTGAAAGGGACATGTAATTGAGGGGCAGACAAAGTGATGAATCAGAAAAAGATTTGACAGAATAAGTCAAAGATAGGATACACTCAACTTTAATGAGACAAAACATGAAAGAGAAGCTATTTAAGAGCACCATTGCTGAGCCACCTCTTTAGCCCACCATCTTTTCATTTTTATGAGACTTTGTGTGATTCTGCTCTGGCAGTAGTCTTGGAATATGAATTCTAAAGGGGAAAATAGATAATAGTATGATTTGGATTTGAACTGTCCCCTGGAATCTGGCTAACGCTTTTGATCCCAGAAGTTGGGAGGCAGAGGCAGAAGGATCTGTGAGTTCCAGGACAGCCTTGTCTACAGATAGCCAGGACTACATAGAGAAACTCTGTCTCAAGAGAAAGAAACAAAGAAACAAACAAAGGAACAAAGAGTTGTTCCCCTGGAAAGCTCATAAGTTGGAGGCCAAGTCCCAATGTAGCAGTGCTCCGAGATGGGGCTTTTGGAAGTGATCAGAACATAGAAGTTCTGGTCTCATCATGGATAGACTCACAGAATAGTAGGCTTTTGAAAGGTAGTGGAAACAGTAGAAAGTGGACCCAATGTAATAAATCACACAGTCTCCACCTATATCAGTGTAGTCCTGGAAATAGTGGAGCTGAGTGATCATGGACCAAAACCTCTGAAATAAGGAGGCACAACCTTTTTTTCCTTTAAATTGCTTATCTCAGGCATTTTGTTACAGCAATATAAAAAAGTCAACTAACACATTCAATACAAGCATGTATGTGTTTGTTATAAATTATCCTCTCAGTGTTATAGTGAGGAATAATTATAGCACTATTGCAAAGAGTGAATTGAAACAAGGAAGACCTACTGGAGTGACATTAAAGTTGAATGATAGGAGTCAGTCATGCTAAAAGTTAGGCAAATCTGTTGACAGAGAAAGAGCAAGTATAAGGCAAAGGGTTGAGCAAGGCTTGGCAGAATTGAAAAAGGAGTAGCTTTTTTTTTGTTTTTTGCTTTTTTTTTTTTTTTTTTTTTTTTGAGACAGGGTTTCTCTGTATAGCCCTGGCTGTCCTGGAACTCACTCTGTAGACCAGGCTGGCCTCGAACTCAGAAATCTGCCTGCCTCTGCCTCCCAAGTGTTGGGATTAAAGGCGTGTGCCACCACTGCCCAGCAGGAGTAGCTTTTTAATTTTTAAAATTTCACTTATTTGTTGTTCATGGAAGTATATATGCCAAAGCTTGCATTTGGAAATCAAGGAACAATTGCAGAAGTCTATTCTCTCCAACCATCATGTGGGCCTTGAGGATCTAGGTTGTTTCATTTATTGGTAAGTGCATTCCTTAACATAAGGAGCAATTTTGCTCCCCCCCCCCCCAGCCCCAGGAAAAATGTTTTCATAAGAAAGTGTAATAGGGATGAATTTTGAAGGATATGAAATCAATCAAAATTAAAAAAATGCTTTCATGACATAAAGCAGCACCGATTGTCTCATCGTTCTAGGTTTGCTTTGTACTGCTATGATAAAAATTCTGACCGAAAGCAACATGGGGAGGAAAGGGTTTATTAGCTTCTATATCCCAATCATACTTCACCATTGAGAGAATTCATGGCAGGAATTTGAGCAGAGCATGATCCTAGGGGCAGGAACTGAAGCAGAAGTTGTGGAGTAACACTATTTACTGGCTTGCTCCCCATGACTTCAGCTTGTTTTCTTATACAACTCCGAACTACCTGCCCAGGACTTCTATCCTTCCCAGTGGCAGGAAGCCTCCCACATCAACCATTAATCAAGAAAAAGCCCCAAAGACTTGCCTAGAGGTCAGTCCGATGGAGAAAACTCCTCAGTTGAGATCTCCCTTCCCAAATGTGTCCAGGTTTGAGTTACGTTGAAGAAAAAAAAAAATCTAGCCAGGATATCCATTAGTATGTATAATTTGCATGCTTTCGTGAATCAGGTAAAAATAAATTTAAGGATGGTATACAGTGCAGTGGTGGAGCACTTGCCTGGTATATGCAAGGAATTATGTGAAATCTCTAATATTCCACACAGGAAAGGAAGAAAGAAGTTGAAGGGGGAAGGAAGAAAAGAACTAAACAAATAGGTTGAAAAACAATAAATAAATCAACAGGGGACAGTAAGATGGCTCAGTGGGTGAAGGTGCTTGCTGCTAGTCCTAAGGAGCTAAATACAATCCCTGGAACCCACTTGGTAGAGAGAAAGATCTAATGTTTCCTGAGGTTTAGGTTCAGAAGTGTTTTGTAGATGTATCCTTTGGGACTGGGCTTCACTACTCTGAGTTTTGATTGCTTGTAGTTTTCTGTGATGGTCTCTGAAGGGTTCTCTAACAGGCATAGGCATAGCAAACAGGTGCTGGCAGGCTTTGCCTTTTCCCCTTCTCTCTCCATTGCTAAATGGTTAGATTCCATTCCTAAAGCTAGCCCTCAAGGTCCATTCCCTTATTTGGCCACTGACTCATTCCTGAGACAAAACACCAAGGTCCAGCAATCAAAATTCATCCTTTGACTCTACTGGCTAACCTGTCCAACCAGGACTTACCAACTCACCCTAGCACAGATTTCCCCTTTGCTCCCTAAAAACCCACCTGTGCAGTAAAGCACTCTGCCTTTGCCTGATCCAGAGCACTCCACCACAACCTTGTTCCTCCTGGGTAATAAATAAATCTCTGTGCTGAGAACTTGGTGTCTGGGTATGTTCTTTACTGGATGAAGCATTGTCAGTCAAGATGGGAAATTTTAACTTAAACTGTAGTTGCAAACAGAAGTCTACATAGTTGTTTGGTATTTTTCGGTAGATAGTTAATAACATTCTTTATGAACTTGTCTGCTCGTTCTTATTGATGCTTTCCCCTTCTTCTGTATTCATCTCTCTCTAATCAGAACATCTACATTTTCCATCTCTTTCATTTGTAGCCTGTTATTCCCTCTCTATTGCTCCTCAGCCTTACCCCCAAATCTGGCAACAGTACCCTTTTACTTTCATGGTTTCTGCAGTAACTCCATTGTATGTACTCACACCTAAAGATTTGGAGCTTGGAGCTTCCTATGAGAGGAATATGTGACATTTTCCTTTCTGGGTTTGGGTTGACTTTTTGGAGTTAGGGTCTTACAATGCAGCCTTGACTGACCTAGAACTTAGGCTATGTAAACAGAGCTAGCCTTGATTACTGCATCTCTTCTTTAGTCCTCGAATTGCAGTTGGGAGGAAACATAGGAAACATGTCCTGTAGATTTTTGAAACAAGATCTCATATAGCCCCAGCTGACTTTGAAATAACTAAGTAGGTAAGAATGGCCTTGAACTCTTGACCCCTACAGGATCCACAGGTTGATTGATGATAGAGAAGCAGTCTCAGAAGGAGATAATGAGGCAGTATACAGAAGCAGAAAAAAATCTTGGGCCATGAGAAAGAGAAAAAATAAATAAAAGCTCTGAGGGTAGAATCTGGTTAAAGCCTTGGCTAGAAGAGTAGCAAGAATTCCAGCACAATTAAACATCAAAACCACAAAGCAGTTTGGCCTGGATCAAGGTCTCAAAGTCTAGGGGAATCCTCAAGCTAGTTAGGGTGGCAGTGTAGAGCTGCTTATCTATCCCTTTACCATGGAACAAGATAAAGACAGTTAAGGAGAAACAGATACAGGAGAGCTCTTTTTGCCTCCCTCTTTGACTAAATGCAGTATACAGATTTCCAAAGACAAAGGGCACCCTACAACATTGTAGCCTACTTGACCTGAACATGTTTTTACAAAGCAGATGAAAATATAAACTTATGAGCAATAAGCCATGCCTTGCTGGGGAAGAAATAGCTTACCTTTCCCTCACATTTGCTTTGATATGTAATGTAAACAATCTTGTTATCTCAGCTTTCCTCCCTTCCATTCCTGCCTCCTCCCAACCTTTATCCCTTTCACTTACAAAGTTAGTGTACTTAATGGAACCCTAGGAGGCCTGGCTTGAAGCTGGCATTTAACAAAGAAGATAGGAGAAAGCTTTGGCCAAAAAGCTGTCAAAGAAAAGACATGAATGAACCCAGAGACAAAGAACTTCACTGCATCCTAGAAAATGAGCTGGGATTTTTCCACCCACTGCCTCCACCCAAACACTTTGAGATTTCCTTGACTAGGGCAAAGGGGAATAAAGAAAGTGACAGATATGTATACAAAAGAGCTGTACAGAAAAGCTGAGATCAGGTGAGCTGTATGTTCTGATGGAAATGCACAAGCAGCCTGAAATCTTAGGTCCTTTATTATATATAGCTAAATGAAGAGGTGAGTTAGCTAATATCAATAGAGGAGTAGGAGAGTAGTCTCGAGGTGTGATGATCCCAGGAGGAGGAAGCTGTGGCTGATAACATTTTGAACTTTTTTCAGATAAAGGTCAACAGTTCATCAACATCTAGACCCTGACCAGGGGGAAGGTCTTCCCAGTCCCCTGAGCCAAGTCTGCTTTGATATGTAAAATAGGCACTTCAACTTCTTGTCCAGGGTCTGAAACCCACCAACGTCAACAATATGCATTCATATAGGGGTACAGTCACTGTCCTTTACCCATCATTCCATAAGGAAAACCCTGAGTTACTTAGCCTTTTTAAAAATGGGAGAATCCTTGAGGTGGAAGGTTTATCCCATTTGCCCCAGGCCAGAACCTGAATTAATAAATTTACTTTTCTATTAGTCTCTGCTACTATTTTTTTTCTTGGTGAGATTTGGCAGGTAGCAGAAACTTCAGATTATAATAACAATGGCACAAGAAGAATATAGATAAACAAGCTTTACCAACTTTTGATTTGCGAGTATACCTTTCCCAAATACTGCTACCATAGACTTAAATTCCTTTTAAGGGACAGACATAGCTTCATGCAGTAACTTGTAGCAACCTGGAGAGTTCTTTTCAATGACCTCCACTCAGGTAAAGCTTGATGCTTTGTCATAGAAAACAATTTCAGAACAAGCCAATATAAAGCAGAGTTGGAATTTATTTTTTTACTTATTATTTTTATTAATATATTTTTATTAAAAGTACATGCAATGATGTCTTTTAATTTCTAAAGAATCATAAATTATTTGTTTAATACATTTAAATATACCATGGTGCTTTCAAAAATTAAGTTGTTTATTTATTTCACATCCGGATCAAAGCTTCCCCTTGGAATTTTTTTTTTTTTTCGAGACAGGGTTTCTCTGTGTAGCCCTGGCTGTCCTGGAACTCACTCTGTAGACCAGGCTGGCCTCGAACTCAGAAATCTGCCTGCCTCTGCCTCCCAAGTGCTGGGATTAAAGGGGTGCGCCACCCCTGCCTGGCCCCCTTGGAATTTTTAAAAGATTTTTTTTAAGATTGAAGAACAGGGATTTATAGTGAGAATGATGCTCAGGGAAAGAAGCAAGTGGGAGATGAATTTCTCAGTGGAGAGTCTTTACTTTAGCCATATATGACACTTTGGTGAATTATTAAGATAACCTTCAAAAGATTGCTGAAATGTATTGCAAAGTGCTTTCTGAGGTGTGTGCAACATGTCCACAATTGGAAATGAAAAACTAGAGGACCTGGTCCAGCCGGGTCTGTCCAGGGCTGAGCGGGATGGCGAGTGTCGACGGCCCAAAAGAAACACGACAGTCTGGGAGTCTTGTCAAAGCAGGAACTCACTTTATTAAACTAGGTGCTTGCTTATATAGGAAGGCAAGGAGGTGGGCACTTAAGTATGGGAAGAGATGATGTAGGAGGCGAGGAAGGGGGACGGAGGCTATGGGGTAACTGACAGGGTCAATGGCAAAGCTTCACATCAGAAACAGCAGGGCAGAGGCAGGGCCAAACAGGTCTTGCTGAGTCACCCCGATACGGAAGTGACTAAGACAGGGCTCAGGCTTAGGCTCTCCCACAAGGCTGCAGAAACTTGAGCCAGGCTCAGGTTTGTCCTCAAGGCCCAAACCAGGGTCAAAATGGGGCCCACCACTTGATGTTGCTCTTTGTACAGTCTGAAGAACTCTCAGGGAATCAAGAAAGTCTAGTAGTCAAAAGCCCTCTTTTGGTTGTGCTAATAGGTCCAATCAAAAAAAAAAAAATCATCCTCATACAGGGTTTCCCCTTCTACCTTCATAAATTGCCACTTGCCAGTTGGTTATATCTGTCACCTCTCTATCCAGAGGCAGTCCTTTGTCCCTCTAAGGCAAATATCCCTCCCTCTCTCCCTTTTACCCCCTCTTTTCACTCTATCTCTGCCTCCTTTCTTTATCTCTTATTCCCTGCTCTTTGAATCTCTGGGGCATCTCCTTTGTGCTAAGAAATTGGTCTAAGAGTGTCTTGTGCCAATTCTAGTCCTTTCAGAGTCTGTAAATTCCTTCTCCAGAGGTGGCTAGCCTGAGATTCTAGAGTTCAAAATTATACCCCAGCCTCAGCCAGCTCCTGGCACACTTGGACCATATGAGATTCTGTTTTACAACTCCCACAACAGAAAAGTCAGATTAACTTTCTACCAGGGTGTGGTCAGGCAGTACTCAGGGAGTGTCAACAGAAGGATCAGGTGTTCAAGTCCATTTGATAAATGAGATTGTGTGATAGTCTATGAGCTCCTCATTCATGTTTATGGGTCAGAAAGGATTGCCAATAAATCTAAAATCAAAGGTCACATGGGTTTCTGATCATATACATTTTGATCTTCAGCATGGGTCGTTAGTTGTTTTAATATTCTTATATTCTTATTTATATTTCAGCAGATATAGTTCGATTGCAGTAAATTTTTTATATCGTGTAGTCAGTTATATCAAAATTCTTTTTTTAAAAAAGTTTACATGAAGTTTAATTTCTGGCCTTTTGAATAATTAGTAAATTCTTCATGGTGTCTCCTGCAGAAGCCATGCAGGGTCTACCTCTGCAGTTAGGACCTAAGCACTCCACCTCTGCAAACCTCCGTCCCCCATTCACCTGCCCTTTACCACTCTGCTTGGGTTACTTTTTGTTCCTGTTCCTATGCTGGGAACTGGGAGTTTAGGGTTTACCACACCTGGCAAGCACTCCCACACTGCCCAGCCCCATTCCTTTCCTTAGGGCAGAGCATACTGGTACACTTACTGCACTACTATCTCATTTTGATCCCTTACTCCTGGGAAAAACTGGTCTTGAGACCCCTACAATGTTCTACTCTACCTCCCTTTATCAGGAGAAGGCCATAGAACTCACTGGAAGTATGGCGCTTGACTTTGACCTGTGGGTCCACATGATGGGACTTCTCACTGCAGGAGGAGGCATGGAGCTTCACCTGAGCCCCAGTGGGGCGCTGGGGCTCCTCATCCTGCACCTTTTCATAAGGAATCTCATCATAGATGCAGGGCTTAGGCCGCTGATCCTGGCAGGACTGTGCATACCTCCAGGATGGCTACCTCCTGTCGATTTGCCTGAAGGCAAAGGGGTGCCTGGGTCCAAAGCCTGGGGCTACCTCACAGCCCCTGGGGGTATGCAGGTCTGTGCAGTCTTTGTGGAAACAGAGAGTGTTGCAGCTGAGCCGACACCACGGTTCCTTCCAGCCTTGGTTTACCAGCAAGCACATTCAGGTAGCCACAGCATGGAACCTCGTCCTCACTGGAAAATGTCTGCAGGTCCTCAGACAGCGCCTTCTCCCTGGAGAAACTGACGATGTGCTTGATCTTGCAGCTGGCAGCCCTGCTGCTCATGGAGCCTTTAAGCTCAGCCAGGCTATTCTTCCCTTTGTCATGCTCACAGGCTTCTTGGTGGCTGAGAGTAGAACTGCTGTCATTCATGCCCAGGTTGTCGGAGCCTGAGTTCTGTTTCTCTTGGGACAATCTCTTGTCCTGATCCAGCTTGCACAGGATGACTGGGGATCTGGGGACCTCCAAGCCCCCAGCTTTCCCGATGGATATCAAAATTCTTGATCCTCAGCTAGCAAGAACTATAAACTAGATTTAGAAGGTTCTTTTTTTTGTTTTGTTTTTCGAGACAGGGTTTCTCTGTGTAGCCCTGACTGTCCTGGAACTCACTCTGTAGACCAGGCTGGCCTCGAACTCAGAAATCTGCCTGCCTCTGCCTCCCAAGTGTTGGGATTAAAGGCATGCACCACCACTGCCCGGCCTGATTTAGAAGGTTCTTACAGGGTTCTTTTCTTTCTCCATGCCCCTCTCAGTTCTCCCTGTCTTTCTCTCTTCCCTCTTTTCAGGCCTGCCTTCAAACCCATGATCCTCCTGTATCAGCCTCCTGAGAGCTAAGAAAATGGACATGTGTCGGTATGCCCAGCTAAAAATGCACTAGTTTCTTTTTTAAATTATGCTTTCTAAGCTACCATTAAAGGCAATTTCTTTGAGAGCTACTAGAGTGACTCCTATGTGGAATATCCTGTTAAGAAAATTGTCTAATTTTCTTATTATATTTACTCTTTAGTTACAGTGGTCCATTCCTACTAAGAACCTATGAGTGTTGAAGACAAATTTATTTTTATGTCCTCCATCATATTTTTTGTGGTGACTGGGGACCTAACCCAGTGTCGTGCTAGGTGATAAGAGCCATTGACTAATATGTGTGAGGCTCTTGATTTGATCCCAAGCATTACAATAAAAGAAAACAAAGTGAACTCGGAGTTCTGAGCAGACTAGCCAAGTACTCTACATTACTATCATTTGCCTCAGTGACTGACATCAACTTCAATCTGGCAAAACAGTTCCCACGTGAAATCTTGCCTGATGGCCTTCACTTGTTTAGGTCCCAATACTACTCTAGGCCTTAAAATTACTAATTTTTATTTAACTTAATTACTTATTCGTTTAGTTACTTTGAGACAAAATCTTGCTATGTAACCCTGGCTGAATTGGTACTCATTACGCAATCTTGGTTGTTCTTGAACTCATGATAATCATCCTACCGCAGCTTCTCCTATGTAAGCTTGCCTGGCTTGTCTTTAATATTTTTAAATTCTTAAGCACATGAAAGATTGCTCACAATACAAAACATCTATCTTGAAACTACAACAACATGCTCTTTTAAAAGAGAGGCTCTCATCTAACCTGGGTTGGCCATACATTTGCTATGTAGCTGATGATCTTGAACTTTAAAAAAAAAAAAAAAGATTTATTTATTTATTATATGTAAGTATACTGTAGCTGTTTTCAGACACTTTTTCCTCTCTCTCTGGCCCCACTCACTGTAGCCGTCTTCAGACAATCCAGAAGAGGGCATCAGATTTCATCATTATGGATGGTTGTGAGCCATTATGTGGTTGCTGGGATTTGAACTCATGACCTTCGGAAGAGCAGTTGGTGCTCTTAACCACTAAGCCATCTCTCCAGCCCATTTTTTAGAAAAGATTTATTTATTTTATTTGTATGAGTATACCAGAAGAGGAATGAGATCCCATTACAGATGGTTGTGAGCCACCATGTGGTTGCTGGGAATTGAACTCAGGACCCCTGGAAGGGCAGTCAGTGCTCTTAACTGCTAAGCCATCTCTCCAGCCAATCTTGAGCTTTTTGTTTTCTAGTTTCTAGCTCCTCAGAGTTAGGATTAGATGTGTGTACCATCATGCTCAATTTTATGCTGTGCTAGAGATCAAATTCAGAATTTTGTAAATGCTAGGTAAGCACTCTGCCAAGTAAGCTACATCCACAGTCTCAAAGCTCTGTGGAACTTATTTTTTCACAAAGAAATCCTTGAACTATAATCTAAATAGCATAGTTGTCATTATTTTCGTGGAGTCTATTTCCTCACCATATAAAAAAGTATTAATTATATGGTGAGCACAACACTATAAAAATGTATCAAAAAGTAAAATAAGAGACCAACATATTTGCATTATTAATATGTCATAGTAACATATTGGCATAGTGACATATTGATATAGTGACATATTGCCCAAATATATTTATCAAAAATATATACCCTGATCCTAAAATATATATCAAAAGATAACTATGTTCAGAACTGTACTGGCTGGTTTTGTGTGTCAACTTGACACAAGCTGGAGTTATCACAGAGAAAGGAGATTCAGTTGAGAAAATGCCTCCATGAGATCCAGCGGTAAGGTATTTTCTCAATTAGTGATCAAGGGGAGAGGACCCCTTGTGAGTGGTACCATCCGTGGGCTGATAGTCTTGGGTTCTGTAAGAAAGCAAGCTGAGCAAGCCAGGAGAAGCAAGCCAGTAAGTAACATCCCTCCATGGCCTCTGCATCAGCTCCTGCTTCCTGACCTGCTTGAGTTCCAGTCCTGACTTCCTTTCGTGATGAACAGCAGCATGGAAGTATAAGCAGAATAAACCCTTTCCTCCTCAACTTGCTTCTTGGTCATGATGTTTGTGCAGGAATAGAAACCCTGACTAAGACAAGAA
Organism: Uromys caudimaculatus; assembly: GCA_028551405.1. Classification (NCBI taxonomy): domain Eukaryota; kingdom Metazoa; phylum Chordata; class Mammalia; order Rodentia; family Muridae; genus Uromys; species Uromys caudimaculatus. The sequence continues at coordinate 3,488,651 of CM052722.1, forward strand.
CCAAGGCTAATTCTATGTGTACAATGTGTTAAGACCAAAGGTCAACTTTGATTATCTTTCTCTATCACTCTCCACTTTATTTTTTAGATAGAGTCTCTTACTAAACCTGGAACTTGCTGTTTCAGCCAGATTAGCTAGGCACTAAGTACCAAGGATCTAAATTTCAGTGCTAGGGTTGCAGAAACCTCTTGGCATACCTGGCTTTTACATGGATGCATCCACATGCTTACACGGCAAACACTTTCCCCACGGAACTAATTCCCCAGCCTGATAATTTTCCTTTTCTTCAAGGCTTCAAGATTCTCAATTCTAATTCAAATTCTAATTCTCAATTCAAATTCTAGTGTGAGTCCAGTACTCATGGGAACCTATCTTTTCCTTTGGAGAATGTCCTATTGATTTCTACAAAACTTAGTCCATGACACATTTAGACAGAGAGAGAGGGGGGAAGAGAGAGAGAGAGAGAGAGAGAGAGAGAGAGAGAGAGAGAGAGAAAGTTTACACCCACCATTTAGAATAGTCCAAGTAGGATGTTCCCTATTTGTTCTGTATGTATTCCCTCAGAGTATATATCTGTAATAAATGATCATATTGTGTCCTTTATAATTTCTGACTAGAGCTCAACAGGCTTGAGATTAGTTATCATCTATGATCAATATATTTGTTACCTATGGCTGCACAACATATCCTTTAAATATTAGTGTGGTGGTTTGAATATGCTTGGCCCCAGGAGTGGCAGTATTGGAAGGTGTGGCCTTGTTAGAGGAAGTGTGTGACTGTGGGGTGGGCTTTGAGACCCTCCTCTTAGTTGCCTGGAAGTCAGCTTTCTGTTTGCTTTGGGAACAAGATGTAAAAGTCTCAGCTTCTTCTCCAGTGTCGTGCCTGCCTGGATGCTGCCATGCTTCCTGAAATGATAATGGACTGACTGAACCTCTGAACCTGTAAGCCAGCCCCAATTAAATGTTGTCCTTTATAAGAGTTGTCACAGCAATGGAAACCCTAACTAAAACACTTAGCAAATCAAACAACAAATACATGGTGGTGGACACCTGTAAACCCAGCATTCAGGAGGCCGAGGTAGGATCAAGCGTTTGATGCTGGCTTAGGTTATAGCAAGTTATAGGTTACACTGGGTTAGATAGAGTATGATGAAATTTTACTCTGTCTCAACTCTCTCTCAAAATTCTTTTCAAATTTTAAAAATCTCCCCCAAACCACATTATATCTTATATGTGCCTATTTAGCTCTTATCATGTCTCAGGTTGGAATCCAAAATTCAGTACTCAGAAGAACACTGACTGCTCAGTGCTGAGCACCTCTGGTTGCTTGGTGAGTACCCCTGGCTCTGACTCTTCTATATGTTGCCATCTAGGTGTCTGCTGGGGCCACAGTCATCTTAAAGCTCTATCAAAGGACAATCACTTCCAAATTCAATTATTTGGTTGTTGGGAAGTCTCAGTTTCTTACTGGTTGTTGGCTGGAAGCCACTCTCAGTTTCTTGTTATATATGCCTTTCATAGCAAATGCCAGAATACAGCAGTTCCTTTCACCAGAGTAAGCAATAAGTGCCAAAAAGAAAATGTCATTTCCTCATCTATATTTTCCCAGAGACTTCTATTTCTTTTTCTTTTCTTTCATTTGCTTTGCTTTCCCTGAAGTGCTAGGGACTGAATCAAGGGCCTCATGAATGCCAGAAAACTGATCTATCATTGAACTAATTCCCTTGTACCTTTTTTGATGTTAAATTCATGTTAAGTAATTCTTTAAAAAGAAAAAATCTTTAAAGAAACTAATTTTAGTCGACGCTCTACTAGCAGAGACAGAATTCATACAGTGACAGTACCCTCAATCAATAAAAGTTCAGAGAGCTACACCCAATAGTTTTGAAGGCAGCATTTATAGGAAAGGGAATATATACATAGAAATAGGTGGATTTGACTACATTTCAGTATTTACCTTTTAAAGCTATCTGAGCAGATTGCTGAAAGCTAAGCTGCTATAATGGGTGGAGGTTCAGTTACTTATCATAAGAATATGATGTTAAGTTGCAGTTTGTTTCCATATTAAGTTAGATTATAGTTTGTTATTTGCTGCAGTAGATTTGGCCAAAATTCATTTAACAGTTCTAAAATATTTTTTGATTTTTTTTTAAAAGACTGTGTTTATGGTCATTTCATGCATTCTTGTCTGTTTTCTATGTTTCCCATTTTGGGTCAAGAAATCTTCCTAAGTATATAGTCTAGATTTGGGTTGTTTTCTTTTTCTTTTTTTTATTAGATTATGAATTAATTTATTTTTATTTTATATGCATTGGTGTTTTGTCTGCATGTGTTATATCTTTGTAAAGGTGTCAAATCTTGTGACAGGTGTGAGCTACCAACTGGTTGCTGGAAATTGAACCTGGGTCCCCTAGAAGAACAGTCAGTGCTCTTAACCACTGAGTCATCTCTCCAGCCTCCTTTTCTGAAGGTTTGCCTTGTTTCATGAGCACAACGTTTTTGGTGTGTGTGTGTGTTTGTGTATGTATGTCTGTGCGTGTGCGCAGAGGAATGTTAGAGGCAGTTACGAGGGACTGAATATAGGACCTCTTACCTACTAGGCGAATGCTCTACCTCTGACCTATATTTCCAGGGCATTATTTTCTCTTAACTCCTTGAGAATACGAATAATTGAAATATTTGTATCCCCACAAAGCTGTATCTATGTTAAAGATCTTGCAAAATGTTTGACTCCAGCTGAGTAGACCATGAGGAGGGATGGAATGTTAAATGTCCAGAGCTAAAAGTAACTTGGGATAACTTTGGCCTCTTAGAAAAATAACCATTTATCTTTAGCCCTTGGATATGAACTCACATTCTTATGACTGCTTGGCAGTGGACCACATGGAGCATATTTTTAAGCTTAGCAGATCACCACCCTCCAGCAACCCTAGAGCTAGGCATGTGACAAGATAACACCTGAAATCTAAGGGAAAGATTTCCTTGTTTTGCTATAACCCACCTACCTAACATCTCCACCAAGGTATTTGTTGAAGGCATTGATTTATGACATTCTCTGTTCTTTGGCTTGTAAGTGTTTATATAAAAGTATTCATTTTAGGATATGTTGTTCAGGGTAATGGATTTGTATTCCTGGGCTATAATCAATCATATTTAGGTTTTACTCAGAATATTCTGATTTCATTTATTTATTTATTTATTTATTTATTTAGGTTTTTCGATCTGATTTCCTTTAAAGTAAAGTTATTTTATATTGTCATCCATCACAAAAGTGAGTGAGTCAGCAGATCAACAATGTGTGTAAGCTGAAAAATTACTGATATGTCCTATTTGAAAATTACTCAGAATCTGGAATCTCCATTCTCCTTTCCCCTCTCTCCCATGTAGCTGAGGTAGCTGAGAATGACATCAAATTACTTATACTCCCGTTTCTGCTTCTCCAGTAATGGACTCTCAGGCATAGCCACCATGCTTAGCTCTCAGGATCTCTTTTGTTGGTATACCTAAACAGAAACAAAGAAATTCTGAAAAACATACTTCAGCCTAACCAAGCTGACCTTGACCAAAATATTCTAAAGTATGTGACACAGAGATTTATTTATCTAACATTTATTAACTCACAATATGTTAGAGGTGTGTTTCCTGGCCTCACAGAATTTATAGATGCGTAGGAAAGGCAGACAAATTAATGGAGAGCAAGAATCCAGCCTGACTCTCAGAATCACCTTCTCTGGTTACAAAGCCCATTTCCTCAGTCTGTATGTTACCATGAGCAGGTCTCTGTGTAGTTCTCTGTTGTATAGTATAGGATCTCTACCCCATCCCCACCATAACCTTATCATTTCCAATGTCTGCGTACTAATTTATCTCAGTTTCTCACCACAGCCTTAATCTGGGTTCATAGCAGTCCTGTAGGACACCCACAACTTCCTTCCTATTCTCTCAGATCCTAATCCCCAAATACTTGTTTTCTGATACTACTGCAGATTGTACTCATGAAGACAAGGCAAGTGCTCTACTACAGAGCTACAGAACCACCTCCATCCTCCAATAGTTCTTTAAACAGCAACAAGCCTTATGTCAATTCCTATCCTTCTTTCTGGCTCTATTGTTCTGTCTTTCTCCTTAATACTTACAGCCTTCTGATACAGTCTTTATTTTACTGAGTGTTTTGTTTGCCTGTCTTTATCCATTACATTGTAAACTCTATATGGGTTAGAATTGTCTTCTGTTATTATTAACATTCTATCTCCAGAGGAAAGTATCTCATATGTAATACACACTTAACAAACACTTATAGAGTGAATGTAAATCATACATTCACTTGCAGGAGGCAAAGTGCAGTACTTATCTGTCAGTGAATCACAGCGTTATTGAATTAAGAAAGAGATGGAATAGCAAACTCTGGTACTTGTCTGCTAATGAATCAAATTTTATTGAACTATCAAAGACATGGCCAGTCTTTGTGGAGCATGCTTATAATTTCAGCACTTGAGAGGTAGAAAGATTACAAAGCAGGAGCCAGCCTGTGCTACACCCCCCCCCCACAGAGAGAGGGGTGGGGTGGGGGAAACACACATAGAGAAACAGAGAGAGAGAGAGAGAGAGAGAGAGAGAGAGAGAGAGAGAGAATGTAAGGTATTCAGATGCCATATTTATACCTGAGAAAGACTTCAATGGAAACATTTGACTTATATTTATAAGAAAATGATTCACAGAAACAATCCCAATGAGTTCTTGTTTTGTTTTTCTAGATAGGGTTTCTCTGTAACTTTGGCTACCCCAGAACTCACTCTGTACATCAGACTGCCCTGAAAATCAAAGAGATCCTTCTGCTTCTGCTTCTAAAAAGCTGGGATTAAAGGCTTACACCACCACTGCCTGGCTCAAGGAGTTCATTAATTTGCTTTTTTAAGTGGAATATGGAAGAATGCTTATCTTGCTCTTTAATATTTTGATAGAACACCATTCTATTTACTAGAGTTGATGTGAATTTCAACATATTAACATAACTTTTCAATTGTATGTCATTTTGTATAGTCCAACCATTTCAAAGTTTATACATAAGTCAAGGCAATAATCTTTGGGTAACAAATTGATGCCAGGTGTAATTTTATAGTCTCTTCCCCAAAACAACTGTTCCATGTTGCTAGTATGCACATTCAAACTTAGAATTAGTTAGCTCAGATATACCTAAGAGTAACTGTAGTGGCTATTTCTGATTGTCAATTTGACTATATCTGGAGTGAACTATAATCCAGAATTAGAAGGCTCACCTGTGATCCAGATCTTGAGGCTGGAAGACACACGTTTCTGACCTGGACCTTGACATGGGGATCTTGAGGCATAGTGGCTATGAGAGCTTAGGCCCAGGCAAAGTAGTACACACTCTTTATCCAAGGACACTGAGGCAAGGAGATCTCTGAGCTCAAGGTCAGCCTGGGACAAAGCAAGTCCCAGATCCGGGCATGGTGGTACACACCTTTAATCTGGGCCACACCTTCTGCTGGAGACCTACATACGGACATTGGAAGAAGCAAGATTTTCTCTTCTTCGCCTGCATGCCTTGTGGGACTAAGTGACTGATAGATACTTGGACTTCATTCATAGCTGCTGCTGACCATTGTTGGGGAGTTGGACTACAGACTGTAAGTCATTAACAAATTTCCTTACTATATAGAGACTACCCATAAGTTCTGTGACTCTAGAGAACCATGATTAATACAGTAACTGATAGGGGCTGAGAGTGTGGCTCCATGGTAGAGCAGTTGCCTAGGATGTGCAAGGCCCTGAATTTTACCTCAGTTATGCTTTGTAAAAGCAAACAAGCAAAAGTGAAGCAAAGCAAAACAAGACAAGACAAGACAACAAAAGAAAACAAAAACCAAGCTTACAGGCTAGAGGGATAGGTCTGTGGTTATCAGAGTACTGCCTCTTCCAGAGTACCTTTGTTTAATTCCCGGTACCTACACGGAGGCTCACAACCGTTCATAACTCCAGTTCCAGGAGATCCAACTCCCTCTTATGGCCTCCATGGATACCAGGCATGTACATTGGGGAATAGATGTATATGCAGGCAAAATGCCCATACATATAAAATAAAAATCACCATCTAGAATAATCAAAAATGGAGGAGGGATTATAAAGTTCACCAGATTTTTCTGCAGACCCAGAGCATTAGATATTCCTTATTGGGTCAGAGACAGTGATGTGAGCTCACTCTCTGTTTAATTTTATTTTCTATTCCAGGCACACAGAGGAAGGTTATAGTTTGAAGATTCCCTTGCTTGAGGTTGCATCCCTGTAATTGAATTTTGGATAATGAGTTGTCTACGTAATTGGGAAGAAGTCATGCATTCTGACAGAAATTCACTTAGGATGGTGGGGCTTCTGTGACTTGGGTGGCTGTGGAGTGCAGTCTCCCACTGACAGCATGTGAGAAGCAATCTTTGTTACATTAAGCCATTGAAACTTTAGAGGGTTTTTTTTTTTTTTTTAAAACTGGCACCTGACACATCACTATTGATCAGAGTTTGTGACTCAACTGAAAAATTCAGAAATTAAGTTAGAAGTCCTTTTCTCTTTTCTACTGTGACAGGATTTGAAACCCCCATTTCTCTTTTACTTGAAATGAGATAACAATTTTTTTTTTTTTTTTTTTTTTTGGTTTTTCGAGACAGGGTTTCTCTGTGTAGCCCTGGCTGTCCTGGAACTCACTCTGTAGACCAGACAGGCCTTGAACTCAGAAATCCACCTGCCTCTGCCTCCCAAGTGCTGGGATTGAAGGAGTGTGCCACCACTGCCTGGCTCAAAAGTTTTTAAGGTTGGGAAACAAAAGGCAAGAAAACTACAGTCACACAGGTAATTGCAGAGTCATGAATACCATAAAGATAAAAAGTGATTGCAGGACAAGCATGCCTTTCCCTTTTTATTACAGTTCTTATCTGGAATAGGCAGGTGAACAACTACTAAATCTATCAAGTGCTGTTGTTGTCAACCAAATCATTTCTAGGTCCCGCCCACAGGACCTTTTACTGCTACTCCGCCCTGGGGTACCTCCTGGGGGACCTTCAACTACTGTCTGAGGAGGGAAAGAAAGAGACTTGAGATAAGAGATACCTTGGGAGCAAGTCGATAATCCAATCAAGCTCCAAAGAACTTTAATTCTGAGCCAAATATAAAGCAAAAGAAGCCTGAAGTTACAGGGGTGGGGAAGTTCCAGAAGGTCAGCATTCCTGCCAGATGTCCCATACAACAAAACATCACAAGATCTCCCTTAATCCGCAGGTGGAGATAAACGGAATGTCTCTAAAACCGCAGGCTGGTCACCTGATTTCTGAGGAGCCTAAGGCACCGGGTCTGGGAAACTAAGACTGAGGCCTAGTAGTCAGGCCAAAGCCTGTTGGTTCCTGACACTAGCAATAACTGCTTACTGTTCTGCTGATCGTTTTGTTTCTGAGATGGTGTCAATGTCTTGCTATGGGCTCAAGAGATCCTCTTGCCTCAGCCTTCCAAGTGTTGGGACCATAAGCTCATGTCTGTTCCCAGCTTTTTTGTTTATTTGAGACAGGGCCTCATGGGAACGAAGGCTGGCCTCAAACTCACTGTGTAGCTGAGAGCAACCTGAACTCTTTATTCTCCTGCTTCTACCTTTCAAGTGGTGGAATTATAAGTGTGAGACACTACAATAGACTTAACTTCCATTAGCTCTTATCCCTCAACCAAATGCAATTTTTCTTCCTGTCAGGAAAACCGCATCCTGTCCCACAGGAAAGGGTCATCTAGATCAGTGTCAGACATAAGAATGTTACCTGAGCCGGGCGTGGTGGTGCATGCCTTTAATCCCAGCACTTGGGAGGCAGAGGCAGGTGTATTTCTGAGATCGAGGCCAGCCTGGTCTACAGAGTGAGTTCCAGGACAGCCAGGGCTACACAGAGAAACCCTGTCTCAAAAAAAAAAAAAAAAAAAAAAAAGAATGTTACCTGGATCTCTTAAGGAAGGATCTCCTATATAATCACAGGGAGAATAGTCAGCAAGTGAGCATTTCCAGTTCTTACAGGCTGGCTCATCTGTAGAGAGGAGCTAGGTGCATTTTCAGACATCAGACCTTTTTGAGGCATCCACTTTATAATGCCTATCATGAAAAAGGGCTATAAAAGTCCTATTTGAGCCAGAGAGCAACTGTCAAATGAGCAACATGATCTGAGATTCCTGTTGAACTGAACTATCTAGTCTCTACTGAGCTTGCATGGTAGCTCACCTTTTTCTGTTTCTCATTCCTTTCAAGCATGTTCATGTCTGTGTACTTCAGGCTCTATTGCAGTCTGTTTTCTAAGAACCGAGGCACGCTGGTTTCTGCAGTTATCACTAGGCTTCTCTTTCTTTTCCTTCCTAGCATTCTTTTATTGCTGATGATTACCAGTACCCACAGGGCTTCACGACCACAGTTCAAACAACAAAGAAGAACTACAAAGCATTCCAAGGAAAGACTATCTGCAACATGACAGATGCTTTACCTGTGGAGACCTGGCTTATTTGAACATCCAAGTAAACATCATCAGACACCCCTACACACACACACACACACACACACACACACACACACACACACACACACACACAGAGCAACTCTTCTTAAGATGCCCATGATGAGCTTAAAGTTTCTCTTCTGGGACACCAGAAATTTTGTTAGCTGTCCCACTGCCCTGGGAGCGTCATGTCCTCTGGACTCAAAACACTGGTCCTCTCTGGGTGTTGTTTTCCCCATAGTTTCAGTTCATCTAAAGCCTTTCCTGAGAAATACATTACTGAAGTTAACCTCTCAGGTACCTTGAAATGCTGTGTGGCTGGGGTGCTGGGGTCTGATCAAAAGAGACTCTGGTGCCATCAATGCTGCCAAATAATCAGGACGTTTTACAAAGAAGAATCCCAGCAACAGGAGAGGCGCTACTTACATGATGACACTAAAACACATCGAGCTGCATGCATCTCTTCAGTGTGATGACTTGGGATTTACATGGTGCTTCCCCTCAAAGAGGCTGATATATATTTATATGATGCAGATATTATAAAGCTAGACATTGAGAAAAGCAAGGCCTTTTTTTCCCAAGGTATTTAAAAGTAAACTTTTTGAAAAGTGTCAGGCTTAATGAGTTGCTTGTTGGCAATGCTGTGTGAAAAGCTTCTTCTTTTTTTAAAGGAAGATTTATTTATTTAATGTATGTGAGTACTGAAAGACCTGACCCCCTTATGAGGAAAGTTAGACCCCTAGCACACTTGGAGCCAGAAACAGAAATAGGCCTGAAATTGCCTGCTTGATCAAACCCCACCCAGCTTCATTCTTTCCCCTAAGAAACCAATGACCTTGGCCTGGCCCCAGGGCCAGAGGCACAATGTTTCAGGAACTAGCTAACCATAGAAATGTTTGTGACGTCCCCATAACGCAAATTCTTTCCGTTCCCCACCCCTTGCTTTGTGTATTTTCCCTTGCTTTGTGGTTTTTTCCTTTAAATACCCCTGACTTCAGCTGCTCGGGGTCGGACTCCTCTGCCCCTGCGTGGGTTAAGAGCTCCACCCCAGTGCACTGGTCCCCCGATTAAACCTCATGTGATTGCAGCAAGGACGGTCTTTCGTGAGTTCTTGGGGGGTCGCGCCATCCCGAGACTTGAGCAAGGGTCTCCCCAGCTCGGAGGTCTTTTAAGTACAATGTCACTCCCTCCCGTCAGACACACCAGAAGAGGGCATCAGATCCCATTACAGATGGTTGTGAGCCACCATGTGGTTGCTTGGATTTGAACTCAGGACCTCTGGAAGGGCAGACAGTGCTCTTAACTGCTGAGCCATCTCTCCAGCCCGTGTAAAGCTTCTTATTGTCAGGTATAGTGGTTGTGTACCTTTGATTCCTGTGAGTTTGAGGCCTAATTACTGTTTCTGTTCCCTCTACTCCTGCCAGTTTCTCTCCATCTCTCCTCCTGTCCAGATTCACCCCCTTTCCCGTCTCTCATTAGAAAACCAACAGGATTCTAAAGGATAATTTCAAAAGTAAAATATGATGAGATAAAACAAAATCTAGGCTTCTAGAATGTCCTGGGGAGTCTGTAGTAGTTGTTATTCAGAACATACTGACACAGCTGTGTACAGACACAGTTCTACTTTTGACCAGATGAGCTACCAACCTATGTGGCACCATCACTTGGTAACCTAATCATATTTCTCATTCATTCATTCACTCACTCACTCATTCATTAGATATGAAGCAAGGACACTTTTTGTAGTCAAATCTGGCCTTGACTTTGTGAAAGTCCTCTTGCTTCAGCCTCCCAAATGCTGAGATTATAGGCTTTAACATCACACCTGCTTCTATTCACCTCTTTTAAATGATCACATTGGTTTCTAATAGAGATCACAAAATCCAAATACATAGTGAGAAAAAAAAAGAGTTCTACAATTAGTGATGGACTATGTTGTCTTTTAGAGAAACAGTATGAAACATGGTTTTGTTGTGTCATTTGAGGATCATACAATAGCTATGACTCACATTTCCACTATAATTCAGTAATTCAATTCTGATAGACAAAAGAAACCTAAATAGAATAGATGAAAGTAAAACATGAGCCGGGCAGTGGTGGTGTACGCCTTTAATCCCAGCACTTGGGAGGCAGAGACAGGCAGATTTCTGAGTTCGAGGCCAGCCTGGTCTACAGAGTGAGTTCCAGGACAGCCAGGGCTACACAGAGAAACCCTGTCTCGAAAAACCAAAGGAAGAAAAAAAAAAAGAAAGAAAGTAAAACATGTACTAAGTATAAATAGCATTATACTATAAGCTTATAAATTACATAAAAAGTTCATAGTTGTGCTAAGTATTGATACTGATTATTTTAACTGCGTGACAGTAAAATTTATGAGGTTTTAAATGTAAATAATAATTTAGTAATTTATATATTAAAAGGCTGACGCAAGAGGACTGCTGTGAATTCATGTTCAGTCTGGCTATATAGTGAATTCCAGGTCAGCCCAAATGGTGTACAGTGTGAGGTTCTGTCTGTCTTAATTTCTTTTCCTGTTGCTCTGATAACATAGTTTGACAAAAGAAACTTAATGAGGAAAGCTTTCAGTGTATAGCTCAAAGTACAGTCCATTGTGGCAGGGAAACAAAAGTAGCAGGAGCTTGAAGCAGCTCATCATATAAAGTCAGCCGTTAGAAGAAGACAGCAATGAATGCATGTTAGTGTTCTGCTGACTTTCTCCATTTTATATAGTCTAGGAGTCCCTGTCTAGGGAATGGTCCATCCACCAGTGCTACATCAATTAATATAATCTAGATAGTCACAGACATCTTCAGAGGCTTACTTTAATTTAGATAATCCCTCACATGTGTGCCCAGAGGCCCATTCTTAGCTCCCTGCTCAGATGATCCCAAATTCTTTCAAGTCTAAAGCACTAAGTATCACAGTCTCATAAAACACAATCAGTGCAAGCAAGATAGATCAGCTGGCAAAAGAATTCACTGCCTAGCCTTACAACATGAGTTTGATTTCCAGGACTCAAATGAGAGAAGAAGAGACTAATTCGTATGTTGTGTCTTCTCTTATCTACACATACATGCTATGCCATGCATGTACCTACTCCATAAAAATTATAAAATTATTTTCATTTAAAAAAAATCAACAAAAGATATGACAAGAGAGAATAAATGGAATGCATATCAAAACAGAATGATATTATGCATAGAAAGAGGTGTAAAATAACAAGACAAAATCATGATCATATTGCCCCTTAGCTTACAATTATGTGGCCCCTAAGTTGGTCCACCATTGATGAAGTCTACTAGGCTGTAATTCTAGATTTCCAACTCTCACTATTCTTCCCTTCCCCCAAAATGGTTTAAGTTCATAACTGTTCAGCAGGCCTATTCGAGCTCTATCTGTCCAAGTGTACTCGTGCCTATGTTTCCCCAACATAGCATCTGTGTGTCATTGGTTCCTGAAATTTTGTATTCGTGTAGAAAACATCCTTTTCTCTAACTATGCCATATATGGGGCATAACATGAAAGAAAGTGATTGTGGGAAGGATGGTTGGGAAGGTTAGATTTAGACTTGTGGTCCCTCTACCCTCTCCTTCGTTTTGCTTTTCACTCTGTGTTCTAAATGGATTTGATGAACTATGTATGTATAATTTGGTCTTTAATCCTCTGTTTCATAAGCTCTGGGATATCTCACCAAATGGCATAAGATTGGCTTTCTATGTGAAAGGTTACCTTTCTTTGTCTTCTTATTTTGTACCTCATTACTCTTACTAGAAATCAGAAGACATCCCACACCAGTACTTAAGGGAAACTTTCTCTCTTCCTAAGAAAGCACACTAAGTATGTTTTCATTTCACCAATTACAATGGTTTTATTTATTTATTTTAATTTATTTAATCTTTTTTTACAATCCAGATTTTATTGCCCTCTTGGTCCACCCTCTGACTGTTCCATATCCCATACCTCCTGCCTCCCAACCCCCTGTCTCCACGAGGATGTCCCCACCTCCTACCCCCACCCTACCATACCTCCCCACTCTCTGGGGCTTCCAGTCTCTTGAGGGTTAGGTGCATATTCTATGACTGAGTCCAGACCCAGCAGTCCTCTGCTGTATGTGTGTTGGGCGCCTCATATCAGCTGGTGTATGCTGCTTAGTTGGTGGTCCAGTGTCTGAGAGATCTTGGGGGTCCAGGTTAGTTGAGACTGCTGGTCCTCCTACAGGGTCACCCTCCTCCACAGCTTCTTCCAGCTTTTCCCTAATTCAACCACAGGGGTCAGCAGCTTCTGTCCATTGGTTGGGTGCAAATATTTGCATCTGACTCTTTCAGCTTCCTGTTGAGTCTTTTAGAGGGCAGTCATGATAGGCCCCTTTTTGTGAGCAATCCATAGCCTCAGTAATAGTGTCAGGCCTTGAGGCCTCCTCTTAAAATAAATTCAAAATTCCTTTGCTGTGTTTTGAAATACAATGGCTAACTTCCCACCTCTCCTTTTAGAATGTAGTAAAAGTGCTGGTGTATAACTTTTTAGACTAAGTCATCTCACTGTGGCTTCTTCCTTCACTTTGTATTGCCTCATTTTTCCTGGGAATGTTCTATATGGACAGAAAATCATCGATAGTAGCTGCTGTTTCAGGTTTGAATGAGTCAGTTACGTATATAGTAAGTGAATAAACAACAAGAGATAGATGCATAGTTATGTAGGTAGATAGATAAAAAGATGATAGAGAAATAGATAGGTAGGTAGGTAGATAGATAGATAGATAGATAGATAGCAAAACATTACATCATGTGCTCAAAACATCCAGCAGAAATTTACGGGAGAAAGCCTGACTGAGGCTGTCAACTCGAGTTTCTAATAGAGAGTACCAGGTATGGCAGTGTCCCATAGGATGAGGCTTGCAAGCACAAAACAGTAACAGATAGGGATAGTATCAAATAGGACAGTCACAACACCCAGCAGAAGCAAATTGGGGAGGTTGAGTCAGCCAGCTGCTGATACAAATTGAACAGTCTCTTGATTCCATGGCTGTACTCCCAGATTCTCTTCCCCACTGTAGGCACCTTCAAATCTTGGGGTAAACAATACTAAACATTGTTGTAAATGTTTTACCATCTAGCTGTTTTCAAGGCCACAATTTTTACTTCTGGGTTGTTTTATGGTTCTCTCCCTTCTGTGTCATAGTTAGAGGACCATTCCTTTCCCAGAAAAGGGGCCTAGAAGGATACTCTAAAACAAGCAACATACTTGGGTCTGCATTGTGAGGTAGGAAGGCAGTCCCACTTCCAGAGGCAACTTCCCAGTGAGATTAAATAGCACATAACAATTTAACAGTATAATGTCTATTACAAGGGGGAACCACATACTATATCAGAACACTCAAGCAGGCCTATGGCATGACTCATTTGGTGAGGCATTAAGGCCTTCAGATGGCAGCCATGTGAGTGAGCTTGAACTTGGATCCTGCATCTCCAGCCCATCATTCAGATGATGATTACCCTGGCCAACATTGATTATACCCTCATGGAAGACGCTGTATCAGAACTACTCAGTAAGCTATTGTTATACATTTAATCTAGAATACTATTAGTTATATGTTTGTTTCAGACTATTAAATTTAACTTAGCAATAGGTAACAAATTCAGTGCTCAACCATGATGGTAAGAGAGGACTAATTTTTTTTTTTAAATAGTCATGGGAAAGATATTCTTTAATTTCTTGAGAAAACCTGACTTTATCTTGTGGCACACAAGGAGCAAACAAACCATTAATTTGCAGAAAACATAGAATCAACAATTCTGCATTTTATGAGAATTACAAAATTGAAATTTTTTAATGTTTTTAATGCTACCAATATTACTGATTCTAAAAACAGCCTAGAATAATTTGCTTTGTTCTTTCCATGTTTGAATAATAATTGATACCTTTAGAGGAGTCAATGCCTTATTAGAAGCAAGCAAGCAAGCAAACAAAAACAACAAAAACCTCATGTGGATTTATTAATGCCTTATCATAAATCCTTAAATTGGGGGATTTAATAATGCATTATCATAAATCCTTAAATTTGTACTCAGTATGCTGCAGTCTAAACTGACTTCTTTTTTCTAATAAGAAAACATGTATCTACATAATTTGCCATTAAGCTTAAGCCAATTTTCAGGACCCTTTGTGGCTCAAGGCTTGCAGCAGCACAGTGAGTCAGGAGACACTGAAAGCAGAGCTATTAAGCAACATGCTTGAGTAACTAACTACCCTTCTTACTGTCGGCCTGTCTTGTGACTTTAATTTTTTTCAGTTTTACCTATTGAAAATAAGCTGAGAAAAAGCTAAGGATATGTTTTGATTTTCATTACTGGTGTACCCCGGGCAGGCAAGTAGTCATGTGGAGAGAGAGAGAAGCATCAAGATTAAGTAAGACAAGAAAGAAACCAGGTGACTGAGAGAGTAAACCTGTTATTACAGATAACAAACAAAAAATGCTAAAGACAGTCTTGTGATGTAGAAATGGAGTTACAAAAATGCTCGTAAGCCTGGTGGCTCAATACTTTCTGTTTGGATTCTTTTCTCCAGCTCACTAACCTAGTCCATTCTCTGTCATTCTTAATAAATAATCTCTAACTTTATCTCTAATTTGGTGTTTTTGTTTTGTTTATTTCTGTATAACACAAGAAGCTGATCACGTGTGTATCATAGCACAGGGCCACAAAAAGTGCAAGCAAGTTTTAGAACCAAAAAGACCCGGGTTCAAATTTGATTCTGTCATTCTGTTGCTTACTGGTCAGATGACTCAGTTCAGTACATATGGTCTTAGAGCTTCATATTATCATCTTTAAAATGAATGTAGAGCATTTGGTCTACAGTGCTCCTTGATAAAGTTGCAGTAAAATAATATATGCTATGAACCTGATATATGGTAGACACATTTTTTCTACCTTTTATTCTATCATGCCCCTGACACTTTTATACTTAATAATAGCATTTGAAAGAGCCTATCTAATGTGTCTTAATGGGTATTTACTAAATTTTCTCTCTCTCTCTCTCTCTCTCTCTCTCTCTCTCTCTCTCTCTCTCTCTCTCTTTCAAATTACCAAATGCTAAACAAATTATTCTGACAGAGAATCATGGCAGCAGAGATAATTTTTTCCTTTTGAAACTCATACTTGCTTTTCCACCTTCCTGTCATTTAACCTATCTTTAGAAGCACAATTTGGGACAATATTCACAATTTTTTAAAACATTGTTTTCTGAGTACCAGAAACCATGGATTCAGTGATCCTGCAAGGAAATTTGGTATATTATCTATTCTTCATGTTTTGTTTTCTTTATTTGAAGATGGCATCTTCCTATGTTTAGTGTTACCTTTGAACTTAATGTAACCCAGGATGGTCTTGAACTTTCGACAGCTCTCCTGCCTCAGTCCGTGAGTGACAGGATTACTGGAGTGCACCAGCACACATGGCTTCTTACTTATTCTTGAAACAAATTTCAATGTCTGTGTATCTTGGAATTTTTTTCCTGGAACAGAGAGTCCCAAATAAATTTAGAACCCCTGCTATAAAGGCAAATCCTAGAGCCCTGTGCCATTCTAATTAGATTCAGTAGGACTAGGGTACAGTCAGGGATCTATGTCTTAACAAAAGAAAATATCTAAAAGGGATTGTAATGCACAGCAAACTTTGAAAAATCAAAGGCATAAAACCTTATTTTAATTAACTGTATTTGCAGGGTGCTGAAGATACAGCTTAGCAGTTAAGAACAATGACTGCTTTTGCAGATGACCCTGGTTCAATTCCCAGCATCCATATGGCTGCTCATACCCAGGTCCAGAGGCTCTGATTCCCTCTTCTGGCCTCCTTACCACCGCAGGCACACGGTACATAGACTTACACGTATGTAAAACACCAATACAAATAAAAGTAAATACATTTTTAACATTTGCTAATTGAGATTATGATATTAAAGAAAACCAGCTTAAATTTTTTGTAGCAACAATCTGCTGACCTTATCACACACGTCTAAATAGGGAGGTATATCATTTTTCTTGTGTGTATGTGTGTGTGTGTGTGTGTGTGTGTGTGTGTGTGTGTGTATGTGTATGCATGTGTATTGTATGCAGATGTGTGTAAGTATGGATACTTTTGTATACTCCTGTGTAACCACTGGGAGCATGCCCTGTCTCTCTCTGACTTATTCCTTTGAGACAGGATTTCTAACTGAACCTGGATTGAGGCTGGTGGCCATCAAGCCCCAGCAATCCTCTGGTCTCCATCATCAATAGTAGTGGGTTACAGAAGTACACAGTCACACTTTGTTTTTTACATGAATGTTGCATTTTAAAATCTTGTCTTCATGCTTACACAGCAAACCCTCATGCCAACTGAGCCATCTTCTCAGCTCAGATAATTTCCATCTTTTACTTAATATATCTAATCCACAGGAGAAACTAGCACTTCCATTTTATAATTACACTCTGCCTACTTTTACCATTATCCATTGGCACTTTTCTGAACCACTATGGACTGCTGCAGCAGCTTCAAATTGACTTTCCTGTTTCAGTCTTGATCTACTCGACAGCATCATTCTAAAGAGCAACAAAAGTAATCTTAAACTGTAAGATCATGTGACTCCCTGGCATAAAGCTAGGGTCTCTCTGTGCTTGGAACAAAATACAGCTGTTTTCACGTGACTGACAAGTATCATGTGATCCTTGTTCATCTGTGAAATCTTGAATCATTTTCCCCTTCTTCAATGGACACCAACTTCATTAACTTCTACTTTCTCTAACATACCACACTTTCCCTTCTCAGATACAAACCATTCTCAGATACCCTTCAATCTTTGTGGGCTAGTCTTATAATTATTACTATTACTATTATTATTTCACTTTACATCCCAAATGCTGCACCCTTTCTGTTCCCCCCTCACACAATACCTCCCCTATGTCGCCTTGCCATTCTCTTCTGAGAGAATGGAGGCCCTCCCTGGGTATCTCCCCACCCTGGCACATCAAGTCCCTGCAGGGCTAGGTGCATCCTCTCCCACTGAGGCCAGACAAGGTGGTGTGAGCTGGTTCTTCTCTCTTTTAGGTCTCAACTCAAATGTCATCTTAACAATGGTGTTTCCCCTCAACAGACTGCTCCAATGTACTGCTCTTATCCTTCTGATGTTTTGTTTGTTTAGTTGGTTGGTTGGTTTTTGCAGTGATTGGTTTTTTTTTCTTCTTTCTTCATGTATGTTATAGTTTGAATCAGAAGTGTCCTCTGGAGGCTCGTGTATTAAAGACTTAGTTGTCAGCAAATCTGCTTTTGGGAAGTGATGCATCTGAAGGATTCTGACCTAATTAGTCAATGAATTGATATCATGATAGGTTCATTATATGACATCATGATTGGGAGCCATTGCAAAATGAGAGGAGGGACCTAATACTAAGAAGAAGCCATTGAAGTTACTATGCCCTTGAAAGACAGGCATTATTTCCAGCTACTTCCTTTCTCTCTCTCCCTCCCCTTCTCTTTACCCCTCTCTCTAGTTCTCTAGCTCTCTCTTTCAGTTGGAAATGAGATGGCTGGTTTTGTCAGCTACTTGCCCCTATGGCCATGATGCTATGCTTTACCATGTGTTCACAGCAATGTAGTCAGCTGACCAGAGGCTGAGACCTCTGAAACTATTCAGCCAAAATAAGCTTTTCCTTCTGTATCTATTTATTCATATATATTAATGTTATATGTATGTGTGTTTTGTCTGCCTGTATGTCTGTGCATTATAAGCATGCCTGGTGCTGGTGTCAGAGGCCCTGAAACTGGAGTTACAGAGGGTTGTGAGCTGCTGTGTGGGTTCTGGGATGCAAACTGGAAGGACAGTCTGTGCTTTTAAGAACTGAGCCATTTCTCCAGCCTCTTTCCTTTAAAGACATCTGTGCCAGACATTTTTTCAAAGTGAACAAAAGCTAACAAATGTGATCTATGGCAACTTACAATAAGTATTTTCTTGAAATGTATAATTCATTGGATCTTATCACTCTCCTCTGCAAACATGTGCTCCTTGTACATTACAGTGCTATGAAACATTATCCAGTTCTGTTTTCCCAGAACCTCTGCTCAATATATCTTCACATTATTCTCTTCTACTTATATCTGATGGGCAAAGAATCTTTTTGATAGATTTAGAAAAGGCAATTGATTACCTAGGTCTAATATATTTACTTTTTCATTAAAATTTTTACTGAGTCATCCGAGTAAGTTTAATAATGGAGCTTGCAAATAAATGAACCTTAATCAAGTGTCTTTGAAGCTCTTTTAGATTTCAGGATGATCTGTGTTGTTGTTACTTGGTGATGGAGTACTTTTTTTATTATATGTGAGGCCCTGGGTTGGATCTTAAGCTCCACAAGCAAAATAACACAGGGTAACATCAAGGGAGGCTGAGATTATAGTTCAGAAAATGGACAGAGAAAATATTTAAAATATAAAAGTTTGGGGCAGAAGCCTACTACAGAGGGGATGTAAACAATTTATCATTGTCAAGGAAGTAAGAACAGAAAGGTCATCTAATATAAAATACCCCATGGAACAAGATACCCACCAAAGTAATTTATAGGGATTGTAATCTGTATCTCATAATATCTTTATCTGGAGTCTCCATCGTAGTGCCTTGGTACAAGGATATTAACATTGTTGCCAAGAATCACTATGTCTGTATGGTATTCTAACCATTATAGGCTGCCAACATGTGTGTCAATAAAGAACTCACTGTTTATGAACTAAGTTGGCAGCATTTATCTCCCACATTAATGGAGTAGCAGATGAGCTTTTATAAAAGTAGCAGGTGGAAGAAAAAAAAAATAGAAACAATCTGCCCAGCTGTGAGAATTGCCTAGACAGCCACATTCCTCAAAAGGCCTCCTGTCTAGCAGTACTGCAGAACCCACTTGCTACTAGCAGGAAGCACCAAACCCCATGAAGTCTCTCATTTTCTCAAAATAGACCTCTGTTTCTAGAAATATTCTTTCTTTTCATAAAAAATGGTATATGTGGGGGGCCAGTAGGAAAGGTGGCTTTATTGGGGTTAAGAGTACTTGCTGTTCTTGCAGACGACCTGGGTTTGCTTCTGAGCGCCCACATAAAGTTGCTGACAACTACCTGTAACCCCATTCCAGAGGATCTGATGCCCATACATGCATACATACATATAGGCATGTATAAAATAAAATAAATAAGATAATAAATAAATATTTAAAAATAACATAGTACTACCAACAAAATAGGTTTTGAGGGTTAAGATATTTTTGAAAAAATTGAAATAATTCTTCATTTAGATAAGGGTTACAAAAAGAATGCAAATGCAGCTAGTTACTTTCCTAGCTATCTTCAATGTTAATAGCTCATGCAACTGTCTTCAAGGTATATTTATCAAAGCTAGGAAATCATTATTGGCACAATATACAGACTTCAGTGAAGCTTAAAAACCAGGATGTTCTTTTTCTTTTTGAGACAGGGTTTCCTATATAGTACGGGGTGGCCTGGAACGTTCAAGTCTGCCTCAGTCTCCCAAGCATTGGTGTTACAGGTGCAAGCTCCACATCTGGTACTGGTTCACTTGTATTTGCTCTTTTCCTCTTTCAGTCTCTGGTCTTCATAAACTTGTGGTTTAATTTAATAACAAAGTAGTCCTCGAACTATGATTCAATACATAGCAAAATAATTTTACTTAATCGTTGATCAAGATGAAGCACTTAGCCAGACCGTGGTGGTGTATGTCTTTATTCCCAGTACATGAGAGGCAGAGGCAGGTGGATCTCTATGACTTTGAGGCCAGCCTGGTCTACAGAGTGAGTTTCTAGGACAGCCAGGGGCTATGCAGAGAAACCCTGTCTCAAACAAAACAAAACAAAACAAAACAAAACAAAACAAAACACCAACCCACCAAACAAACAAAGAGGTGAAGCATGTACATTTTGAAATATAGTCAAGCATGCCAACTATAGCAAGTAGCTGAATGATTTAGCAGAGAGAACATTTAATACAGACAGCTTTGACTTTCTGTTTATTCTATTCTCAAATAAGATTAAGTTTCTACAAGTAAATCAGAGGTCTATCATTCAGTTCTAAACTGGAAGGCTCTGCCTGATTAACTTAAAACTTGGGCCAAATGACAAACCAGATATTAACCACCGGCCATCTAATTGGACTTAAGCTTATTCAACAGGAAGAAATTAAATTCTGTTACTGTAAACACAGCCCACAAATCATGATTGGTGAGGCCATGGATCCTAAAAGAGAACCCATTGCTATTTCACTAAACAAGTATAATTTCTAACTGCATTTTGAATACTTTGACACACATTGACAGAGAAGCATAGCTCTCATGGCACACCAAAGAAGTTTCTTTGTGCTGCAGATGGAGACTATTTTTAAAAAGCCGCACTGATCAAAAGGCAGAGAACAACTGTCATGGGATACCCAGATCTAATCTACAATACAACCTCTACACCTGAGAAATATCTTGTCAGAGATAGATAGATAGATAGATAGATAGATAGATAGATACATACATACATACATACATACATACATACATACATACATACATACATACAAAGATTTTAAGAGCCAGTGGACCAGGACAGGAGTCTCTGTGAGATGATGTCTTCTGTGTATGACAGGGAAGTAGTAGCCTGGAAAACGTCAATAATATAGTTGACTAAACAAGATCTAAAACTGACAGCCCAGGCTGACATGCCAACATGGACAGAGCGATTCTCATAAAGCTTCACACCTAGAAAAAGAGCTACAGGAAATTAACATTTGCTGAGAGAGAGGGAGGGAGGGAGGAGAGAGAGAGAGAGAGAGAGAGAGAGAGAGAGAGAGAGAGAGAGAGAGAGAGAAACAGAGAGAGAATGAATCAGTTTTCTCCAAGTATGAATGCCTCTGCTGAAAGGTTAACTAGTCCCAAGAGAAAGACATATGCACAACAGCGAATGATTTTGATTATTTTTACAAACCTACCTACCTACCTATCTACCTACCTACACACACACACACACACACACACACACACACACACACACACACACACACATACACACACACACATCCCAAACATAGATAGGGGAGGGAGACAGAGGGGGAGGGGAAGAAAGAGGGCGAGGGTGGTTATAATTAGAGACTAAAAGGCCACAGATTTGAGAATTGGGTGGGACACTGAGAAGTGAGGAGATGGAGCGGGAGAATGATGTGCCTATAGTACATAGCATAAATGATAGTCTCAAAAACTAAAGAAAATATTTAAAAGAATTTATCCATGGTGGCCCACATCTGCAATCTCATCACTCAAAATGTAGAGTGGAGGATTGCTGTGAGTTTGAGGACAGTCTGCATTACATAGTACATACTAAAACAACATTAACTATACAGTCAGACTGTATCTTAAAATATAATTGAATTAAATTTATTTAATTATTGTGCATATGCATTTTTGAGTGCATGTACACATACATATCATGGCATCCATGTGGCAATCAACTTTCAATGGCTGTTATTTTTTCCTTCTGGTGTATGGAATTCAGGAATCAAACTCCTGGTTATCAGGGTTGGCAGCAAGTGCCATTACTTGCTAAGTAATGTCTCAGACCTCTTACCCACTGACCCATCTTTTGGGCTTGAGAGATCTTGTCTCATAGCTGGGTGTGGTAGCACACACCTGGAATTGATCATTCATGAGGCAGAGACAAGACTATTCACCATGCAAGTGAATTGTGACATATCTTGGAGGGAGCCGTGGGATGTCCTTCCATTTCAGTCTTACTGGGTAGAACCTGAGGCTACTCTTTTTAGATGCTTACTGGATTGCCTGTCTTGGGACATGCTATAGCTCTTTGGAACTAGGTTACTTGTATAGTTATATAATATTCAGAAGAAACTCCTTTTTTCATGTTTGAAATATTTATATGGATGGAATTCATAGAATACAGACTATGAGAAGCAAATCCCTATGGGAGACAAATATATATATGTATATATATACATATATTTGTATAATTATGAATATATTATTATAATTTTAGGGCTTACTAATTGGTATTAGATAACCATTTAAGAAGCTCATCCCTAGGGAAGATTAATTCTCCTTCTCAGCAGTTGTTAATTATTGTATCACTTCATCCAAGGGTAGGACCCTGTAAAATTTCCCCCAATATACCAGTCCAGAAATAAATATCAAGTATTACATTCTAAGGTTTTTAGGGGAAAGACTGTCATAAATATCTTCTATGGTTTGTTATTCTCTTTGTTTTTTTTCAAGTTTCTAGTGAACATTTATTAAAGCAGCTAAGTTGAAATATGTTTACTTTTAAGAAAGGAATTATAGTTTGGTGTGGCCGTGCATGTCTTTAATTCTAGTACTCAGGAGGCAGAGTCAGGTAGATCTCTGAATTAGAGGGTAGCCCTGCCTATATAGCAAGTTCCAGGCCAGAAAAGGCTATTCAGTGAGATTTTGTCTCAAAAACAACAAAATAAGAAATTATACTAGTCTTAATGTTTGTAACTCTAGGTAATTTTTAAAAAGAACATGAATGTTTAAGAATATTTAGAAAAGACTTAGCACATTGATTAACCCTAAGACATTGACCATGTGAGATCATTGCTTCATGTTCTATGGAGACCAAAAAGCTGCCAATTAGGATAGATTGCTTTTATAACACTTGGATTTCTTTTATTCTCTTTCTCTTTTATTATATTTTTATCATATAAAACAATTTTAAATTTAAATATATTTTGATCATGTTCTTCCCTTCCCATACATCCTTCCAGATCCTCTTCTCCTTCCTGTCCACCCAACTTTAAGTTTCTTTTCAAAAAACAAACATAAACCCAATTCAAACCATGCCCCCCCCAAAAAAAACCAAGAAAGCAAAATAAAACACACCCAAAACTGAAAAACAAAACAAAACAAACCCAAGACCAAATTGTAACCTAATAAAAACACACAGACTACTGGAGCCCATTATATGATGGTCAACTACCTAGGACCATGAGGACAGTCCTAGAATGACTGATATATACCAAGTGTCACTGTATTGGAGCAAATAGATTTACCCTCTCCCAGTAGGTATAAGTGACACAGTTCAGTTGTTAACCCTTGCCTTAGTGACTAAGTTTTCATTCATTATGCATTTTTTTAAAAAAATTGGGCCTATTCATTATTATTTACCATTTTAACCACAAAATACAACAAAATAAAGTATAATGAGATAAACCAAAACCATCACATTGAAGTTGGACACAGCAAGACAACAGAAAAAGAAAAGAGCCCCAAGATAAGGCACAAGAATCAGAGACTCAGTCATTTATACGTCTAGGAGTCCCATAAAAGTATGAAACTAAAAGACGTAATATATATGCAGACGACCAGTGCAGACCCCATCTCTGTGAGTTCATATGCACGTTGCTCACTTGATTTAACCTACCTTGTTCTCCTGGTATCCTTCATCACAAGTGGCTCCTACATTCCTTCTGCCTCTTTTTCTGCAGAGTTCCCCAACTCTGAGGGGAGAGATTTAATGGAGACATCTCAGGAGTTATGTTTCAAAGTCTCTCTCTCTCTCTCTCTCTCTCTGAATATATCTGGCTGTGGGTCTCTGTATTTGTTCTCTTCTGCTTCAAAATCAGTCTATAAGTATAGCATAATATCATTGAAGGTCATTTTATTGTTCCTTTTTTTTTTTAGACCAGTGATATTTAGTTTTACCCTAGGTCTCTGGGCTATCTAGTCTCTGGTTCTTGGTCACCCAAGTAATGTTGAGTATGGATTCCATCTTGTGGAGAAGGCCCTAAGTCAAATCAGACATTGATTGGTTATGCCTACAATTCATTTTTTAAATATATAACAAAACAAAATATTAAGATAAAACAAAACACACCACATTGAAGTTGGACAAAACAAATCAACAGAATGGAAAAAGCCCAAGAGAAGGCATACGAGTCAAAGGCTCCCTTGACTGCATGCTCAAGAATCCCATAAAAACACTAAACTGGAAGCCATACTATAAGCACAGAAGATCTGGTGCAGACCCATGCTGGGTCTGTGCATGCTGCTTCATTCTCTGTGAATTCGTATGAGCTTTGCTCATGTTGATTTAGAGGGCCTTGTTTCCTTGGTGTCCTCCATACCCTCTGGCTCTTACATTCTTTCTGCCTCCTCTTCTACAGGGTTCCTGGAACCCTGAGGGGAGGGATTTGATGGAGACATCCATTTAGGGCTTGGTGTTCCAAGGTCTTTCACTTTTGCATATTTTCTGGTCTCTCTATTTCCAAAAACTATTTCTTAAAACAGAATCAATCAGACCAGCATTTTTACTCTTAGATATGCAGTCAAGAGAGTTTAAAATACATCCACACAAGATCTGGTCATACATATTCATAAGACCACTTTTCCTAATAATTAGAGAAGTGGGAAAATACCAGATGTTCATCATCCATTGAATGCACAAAGAAAAACAGACATATCTATGCAATAACATATTTGTTTAAAAAATGGGATGAATCTTGAAATCATGCCAAGCAAAAAGGGCATGTATTGTATTCCATTTATATGAATTACAAAAGGCCACATGTGGTGTAATTTCTTTCATATGAATAAAAATTTCATAGAAATGAAATACTATAGAGGGCATCAGGTTCTTGTGTACACAGATAAGCACTGAGGAAACTAGGATGGTTAAACACACAGGATTAACTCTTCAAAGGAAGGAGATGTTTACCTGTCTTCCACCTATACTGCCAAGAATGGATGTAGTTTTATAAGCTGGTGATGATCTTTTGCTGGCTGATGAGCCAGGCTCTGCCAGTATCTCCTAGAATTTATATTTTGTTTTGTTTTGTTTGTTTGTTTTTTTGAGACAGGGTTTCTCTGTGTAGCCCTGGCTGTCCTGGAACTCACTCTGTAGACCAGGTTGGCCTCGAACTCAGAAATCTGCCTGCCTCTGCCTCCCAAGTGCTGGGATTAAAGGCATGTGCCACCACCACCCGGCTCTAGAATTTATATTTTACTTATCTCAGATCCTTCCTACTTAAAATCTTGAGCATTACTTCCAGGCCATAAAACCCATCCTTATGAGTGTTATCACTTGTACTTTACAGCAGCCTAAGTGACTTCTGTGTTATATTAGGGCCAGGTCAATCCTGACACTCACCAGGCATTGTATTTACCTCATTTTCCCCAGACCCTTATCTTGAGCATTGTTTCTTAGTCAAAAGAAGCCATCTTTATGGACAACATCTTGTGTGCTTTGTACAGAGTTTCAATATAAATGTGTCTTAAGCTTTGTTATACACACAGGACTGAGTTAATTGTCATCAGCAACTCCCCCCCCCCGCCATCCCCCTCACCCCCTCACCCCCCCACCAAGTGTGCTATGTTTAAATCTGGCTAAAATAAACAGTGTCCATTTATTTATGGTGTCATACTCTAAAATTTTGAACCAGCACTGACTAACGAAATTGAACTGACCCAGATCTACTTCTTGCCTTTCACAATGTTCTGTTGGCCATATAGGGACCACCCACAAAGGCATTAATAGTTGCAGGAGGCTAAGAACAAAGGTATGAGATTTCTTTTTCAGGTGAAGAAATTTATCTACATCTGTTATTTGCGATTGTTTTATAGACTCATTAGTATATTAAAACCCTATGAATTATGTATAAGTGAATTGTGTTCTCATATACAAAATACCTTTGATATAGTTGTGTGTGTAAGAAAAGATGATTAGGGTTGGTGAGATGATCTGATGCTTGCTATAAAGCCTGACAACCTGAGTTCAAGCCCTGGGACTCACATGGCAGAAAGAAACAACCAAATCCTAAAAGTTGCCTTCTGACTTCTACCTGCATGCCATGGCACATGCTCACTCTTCTATAGACACACATACAAAATGAATAAATAAGTAATGTAAAAATGTTTACATTGAAAATATGATGAAGCCATTTTTAAATTTTACCATTAAGAAAAGGAAAATCAAGAGGTCACAGGTCATAGAGAAATCAAGCTGGAGCTGAGCTGGAAGCTAGGCATCATGTTCAACTGTAAACCACGTGACCTCCAATAATGACCTTCCCGGCAATATGTGCCCACTGGTGCAATTGTGACAGATATTATGAGGATAATGAACTACATTCTGAATGGCTTGGGGACCCACTCTACAAGAGGGAACTTAAGCCTGAATCTGTAAACCTGGTCAAGAATCCTTGGTTCAGAAGATCATAGACCATAACAGAGAACCTACTCCTATTGTTTTGCTAAACAGTCATATTGTCAAATTCTATTAATACATTTATCATCATAGATTAGTATGGCATGTAGCTTTCAACAGAGAAGCTTCTTACTGTACCAGGTAGTAGTTAATGAAGAACTCCATGACTAGTTAAGTACTGAGAATATGTTATGGTAGAATGCTGAGCCCAACTTAGGAAGTAGATCACTAAATGAATAGCATGGGCAGTATGGATATTCTGGGAAAATGAGGATTTAGGTCCTTCCTGTTATGGAGTGGAAAAAGACGATTGCCTACAACATAATACTCAGAAAGGTGACCAAAATAAAACTTATGAAATGTTTGTTTCCAGTTGAATGCATGTGCTACTACCACTTCTGGCATTTACCATCATTTTGAAATAGTTATAAACAAATTCCATGATGAGATATACAAACAGGTAATATGGAATGAAAATAGTTGATTTCTATTGTTCTGCTCATAGCACTCCAGTTTCAATACATTAGCTAAAGCAAGTATGAAATTGAAGTTATTAGTAAAAGTAGAGATGCCTTCTCAATTAAGTTAAACCCCATGGTTATCATAGACTCAAAATTTAATAACTCTAATGGAAAGTATAGATTGCTTTTTTTGGAGCCTGCAGTTCACTGGTTTGGGTAATCCCACTGTGCCAGCATATTTTATGAAGCTAGCTAAGCAGATACATTATTTTGTCAATTTATAGTTCTAATTACAAAGAGTTCAAAAGACCTGTTGGGAGTGGTGGTACATACCTGTGATTCTATTGAAGGAATGAGGAAGCTGGCTAAAGAAAATTTTCCATTTGCCTTCTGGCTGACCCAGTTAACAATAGCAGGTGGGTCCCCCAAACCTCAAGGCCCGTAGTTGAACTATATCTGAACTCTATGTATCCATAAATCCTGGGAAATTGTTTTACCCTCCCTTCTGAGAATGTTCCGCTCTGTTCTGCCCGGGTGAGCACATCTATAC
>CM052722.1:3516526-3538218 GCA_028551405.1 Uromys caudimaculatus
TGCTTCCCTTCGCCTCTGCGTAGGCAACGGATCGACCCTGGTGCACCAGTCCCTAATAAACCTCCCGCTTTACACCGAGAAGGCTTTCGTGTGTTCCTTGGCCGCCGCAACCCGAGGCTGAGTGGGGTCTCCCCCTTCGCAGGGGTCCTACACTATCATTTGGGAAGCAGAGGTGGGAGGATTAGGAATTCAAGGCCAGCAATTTCAAAAAGCTTTGAGGCTCCTTTATTTGACTTAAAGTTATATTGAGAGCTCTATTTACTTGTAAAAAATAAAAGTATAAAATCTTCAAATAAATGGATGGAAATGGAATAAATTATACCTGGTGAGGCAACTCAGATTCACAAACATCACCTATGTGAATTCCAGCTTCAAATATTTAAATTTTTTGTTTATCTTGGAGTAATTGTAGAATGGAGAAAGTAGGAAGCAGCCATTGAGGTGGGAGGGGCGGTGCCTTAAGTGAGAGACCTGAACAGAACATAGGTCACATGAAATAGCAAAGTGGGGTACTGGTGACACACAAATTTGAGCAGGGTTGGAAGTGGAAGAAAGGAGACAAGGAAGGACTGGGGCAGGGGGAGGTAGGGACCAAAATCAAAAGTATATGGAAAGCCCATATGGAAACTTGTAAGTCAGGTAAAAATATGAGGTAAAATTACATTGAACTAATTATAGGTTCATAGGAAGATACAAAATAGTACAGAGTACCACATACTCTACTATGTAACTATGCATTTTAATGGTGACCTATTGTTCTTTGCAGGGTCCCACATGACCTTGATGGGGGTGGAATGATATGGTTCCTGCCCCTGGAACTGGGCCAACAGGGCATGGGCCTCCACAAGAGTTGTTGGCTGCCGTGGGCACCAGGCTTGTTTGTGTACTACTGTACATATCTTATGTTCTTATGTTCCTCCTTCAAGGAATGTCCTCCCTGTCAATCAGAGATAGCCCTAGTCTGGAGGCAAAGGTGTGGCTAATGTCTCAGCACAGTGGTAAGCACCGGGATCTTCAGGACAACCCCTAGACTATGGGAAAATCTCTGAAAATATGAGTTAGAAAATATATAATTTCTCAAAAAATAAGAATACAATATGTATTATATGAGGAGCTTTGGGAATTTAAAGGAATAAAAGCAGCTGCGCTGTGAACCAACTTGTCAGAAAGATACTCAAGAAGGAGATAAAGAGATTTAGGGAGTTATGATTGCAGCAGATTCCTTTTTTTTAATCCTTACAAAGAAAGACAAGACAGATTCCTTAGTTGGGGGTTAGCCTGGGACAGAGCAAGGTTAGGCCCAGGTATAATAGAAATGGTAATTTCAGGACAGGATAGCTAGCTTATCATCTGTGCTTAACAAAGGCAGGCACTTTTTTTTTATTCTTTTGCAATGTTAAAAGTAGAGGTGTGCTTTAGTCCCTGGGAGCTCTGTGGGGGTCTGATTGGTTGATGTTGTTCTTCCTATGGGGTTGCAAACCCCTTCAGCTCCTTCAATCCTTCCCCTAACTCCTCCATGTGCCTTATCTGGCATCAGTGGGAGGGGAGGCCCTTGGTCCTGTGGAGACTGAATGCCCCAGCTTAGAGGAATGCTAGGGCTGTGAGGCAGGAGTGGGTGGGTGGGTGAGCACCCTCATAGAAGCTGGGGGGGATAGGGGGTTTGCAGAGGGGAAACTGGGAAGTGAAATAATAATTGAAATGTAAATAAATAAAATAACCAATAAAAAATTAAAAGGAGAGGTGTGCTTGCTGTCTCCTAAGAATTAGGGGGCTGGGGTCATGGGATGCTGAGTCATGGGATAATCAAAAGGGAACCTGGAGTAAATGGCTGGATTGATATGTAAAATAAAAGACTGGGCTTATGATCTACAAGAGATGAGCTATCCAGAGAAGTTTTTTAGAATAGCAAGAGAGAACTTCTTTGAGCACTGTCTGGAACAGAGAATAGCAAGAGAAAGCTGTCTAGAGGGAGAGCTGTCTGGAGATCCACAGAGTGGGCAGAACTTAAAGGAAGCAATTTGGAAAGCTGTCTCAAATAGAACATAGGCCGCTAGCTTAGACCCACAGTTTGACTTCGAGCCCTTTGATTTCACTTCTTGGCAGTTCTTGGACATTTCAAAGCCAGAAGTGTGACACTGGTGTTCTCCACATTTTTCTGTTTCTTCCATTTATGGGCAGGTTTTATATAAAGGCTCACTCTGTAGCCCAGGATTTACAAAAAACTACTTATAAAGTCAATAAACAGTGACTATTGACCTTGAGGACAAGTTTGGAGTTCCCTCTCCTTTCAATTTGATTGCATAGGCTAAGCCTCTATTGCTTGAGAAGAAACAGGATCCCAAACTTGGGGTCTTATCAGGGAAAGTATGTCAGTTCTCAGTAAGCATCTTATTTCCATGTGAAGCCTTGGGCTTCTCAGTATGTTAAGAAGATTTTGTCCTTTGCAAATACTTGTCACTTGTTCCTTACAAACAGTTTTCTACTTTAAGAACTCTATGGGGCAATGGACAAACATGCCTCACACTCCCAAGTTGTAATAAGAAAACTGTTTGCATAAACTGTTTGAATTGAGTCTTGGCTTCTGTGATAACCTGAGCCACTATCTTTCTGAGTGTGAACAGCTCAGTAATAATCTTTATTAATTGTCAGTAATAGGTAATACTTAGCATCCCAACAAACAATTTGGTCTTGTTTAGAAAATACAGAGTTCTCAAGGGCTATTGTGAATACCCTCAGCTTCATGCAGTATCATCAAATACTTTTTTGTTATTGTTCAGCTTGTTTTTTTTTATATATATAGTGACTGATTTTGATGAATGTATATTATATCTAAAATTCAATATAACAAAATCAATCTCAGTTATTGATTATATTATTTCTTTTCTTTATTTATTTTGAGACAAGGTCTCACTATGTACTCCTGGCATCCCAGGAACTCTATATAGACAGAAGGGACCTCAAACTCATGGAGATCTGCCTGCTTCTGTCTCCCTGGGACTGGGGTTAAAATCATGTACCACCATGCCTGGCTCAAGTGGGTAGATATATTAAATCTTATGAGGCAGAAAGCCATCTTAGTCACCTCAGCAGACAAAAGCAAGTTGGGGGTCTATAGAATGAGGATTTGTGTAGTAGTAGAAAGCCAGACTTTGACATTGTTGTCTACAATATATTCTGTTCAGTGTCTTAAAATATCCTCCATGGCTGTTTGTCATAGTGTTACAGAAATATAGTCTGTGACCACCTTATGTCCCTTCTCCCTTTCTTGAGGAATGTGGCTTGGAAGCTAGATGGAGAAATTTAGGTGTGGGGATAGAAAGGTGTCAGAATGATGACAACAGGTTCAACATGATTGGAAATACTTATGTATTTTTCTTTGTAACAGGACCTCACTATATACCCTAGGCTGGACTTCAAGCACATGATCCCCCTATCCTCTACCTCCTCAGTGCTAAGATAGGTGTGTACCACCATGGCTAGCCTAATAACTGTGTATTTGTATTATACCCATTACAATAACTGAGCCCCACTTAGAAATGGTCCAAATGACTAGATGACTAGAAGATGAAATTAGCCTTGGTTGGTCTGGCAGAGTCTCTTCACTGAGTGCTTCTTCTGGCTTTGGGCTGGGATTGGTTAGTTGTAGATGCTGGAGAGAGATCAATGGTTAGAAGCCAACTGAGTGAAAACAGATCTCTCCCACTGTCCTCCACTTCAGGTGCTGCTTTGTCATGGTCTGGCTCTTCCTATTGCAGTGATTTGTGCCAGTTGACCTTGGCTCTGAGGTTCTGAGAATTGTTTCTTTCCTTAGATACAGTAGGCTTTATTTAGATACATTAGTTGCTTTGCCACTCTGTTTCTAATTTTGACTGTCGTTTATGAGACTAATTCATTGCTTTCAATCCCATTTAGTTAGGGTTGAATGTAAAATGTCCCTCACAGGCTCACATGTTTGAATGCTTGTTCCACAAATCATGGTACTATTTTTAGAAAAGGCTGTAGAACCTTTGAGACTGTGGCCTTCATAACAGAAGTAGGTTTATAGGAGTGGGTCTTGAAAGTGCTACACAACCTCAGCTTCCAGTCTACTGTCAAATTCCTATCTGCCAAGATGTGCAGAACTTGGCCCATACGTTTTTGACAAGTTCCTTTTGCTATCCACTCTTGTGGCAATATGATGACCTATGAAACTATGAGACAGAATGAATCCTTTCTCTCTAAGTTTGCCTGTAGTAGACATTTCACCACTGCGCTGAGAAAAGTCATTAAAATGCAGGTTTTGTAAATCTTCAAAAGGGCTTCTGTTTTCTTGTTTAGATTCTGATATACTGTGCTTCTTCCTTTTGGGAAAATGAGAAAATACGAGTTTGTAAAGGAGGAAATGAGGTAGTAAACGCCTGCACAACAGTAACCTTTCCCCCAACATGAGAAGAGAATTAGCAGACATTCGTGCTTTGTGGGCGCTCAAGCACTGCAACAAGGTGGTTCTTTAGCAGCATTGCAGCCATAGATAAAGTGACTAGAGCTGAACAATTGTTTGATTTCCTCTGCTTTCAGGGACACTGCTCCTGATAATAGGACTGCATTTATAACTACTTTTGGAATGTGTTGATTCTGCTAACGTCATGGTTGCATAGACATGGTTGCTATTAAAAATAAATCTTAAAGCCTTGGCACAAACTATCTGTGATTCTTCCATCAGTAGTCTTGTTAAGCAAAACTATACCTCAGATGATTTTCTACTTACTGGATTGGTACTTTGAATTATATCCATCAAAAAATTTGTTGACATCATAAACCTTGCTACTGAGGAATATCAATTTATTTACACCTATGCTTCTTAAAAATGTAACTGAATTAAGATGAAGTCATGCTGGGTTATGGTAGGTTGTAATCTAATTTGAGTGGTTGTCTTTTATTTGGTTGTTTTGTTTTTGACACAGTATTTCATGTAGCCCAGGCTGGCAGTGAACTGTCATGTAGCTGACGCTAGCCTTGAACTACGAATCTTCCACTTCCCGAATGCTGGAATTATAGGTGTGCACTCCACACTGAACTCTGAGTGGTATTTTTAACACACACACACACACACACACACACACACACACACACACACACACACACACACACACAGAGAGAGAGAGAGAGAGAGAGAGAGAGAGAGAGAGAGAGAGAGAGAGAATGACATGATGGCAAGAGCAAAAACTGAGATGATGCATGTACAAGCTAAATAATATGAGAGATTACATGATAACCTCAAGTTAAGAAAGGTGTAGGAGCAGGCATGGTGGCACCCACCTTAAATCTCAGCATCAGCATTTGGGAGTCAGAGGAAGATGGATCTCTTACTTTGAGGCTGGTCTGGTCTACATGTTAAGGTATAGGACAGTCAGGGATATGTAGAGAGACCCTGTCTCAAAAAACAAACAAACAAAATAATAATAATAATAAAATAAAAAATAAAAAATTAACAGTACAGGCACTATCTTTGAGACTGGAGAGACAGCACTGACTGCTTTTCCTGAGTACTGGGGTTCAATCCCCCAGATCACTTGATGAGTCACAGTCATTTGTAACTTGAGTCCTAGGGAATCTGGTGCTCTCTTCTAGCCTCTTTGGGAACCAACCATGCCCATGACACAGAAATATATATGTAGGTAAAACAATTATAAACATAAAAGAAAAAATAGTAAATCTCAAAAATTTTAAGATGTAGGATGGATTTTTTCCATTAGAGTCTTCAGAGAAAACATGGCCCTTTTAATATCTGTCCCCTGGGCTGTGAAAGAATATATTTATTTTGTTTAAAGCTAGTTAGTTTTGGTGTTTTGTTACAGCAGCCATAGGAAACTGATGTTTACAGTGTTATGTAATATAGGAAAGATAACAAATAATGCACAACATACTCTTTGCTACTTTTGGTATCATATACTACTGGTCTCATGAAGAGAGGCAAAAAGTCATTTCTTTTCTTTGACATTTCTGAAAGAGTTTCCAAAATATTGGTGATAGTTCTTCACTAAATATTTGACAGAATTGTCTAGTAAGCTAGATCCTGGATACTTCTTCTTTGTGAGATTTGTACAATAACTTCAATTTCTGTAACCCTCACAGGCTTATTCACATTATCTCTTTTATGTTGTTTTTGTAGTGTTGGCTTTTTTGAGGAATTGAATCATTTCTTCTAACTTGACAAATTCATGAATTGTAAGGTCAATGCTAAAGTCCCTTATTTAATTCTTGATATTAATAATTTATTTACAAATTTTATTGGCCTTCTCAGAAGCTTATTAATATTACTGCTTTCTTTTATAAATTAAAATAATTTTGAGACAAGGTCTCACTACTTAGTCTTTGCTGGCATGGAACTCAATATGTAAACTGCACTAGCCTTGAATGCAAAGAGATTTTCCTGCCTCTGTCCATGAGTACTGAAGTTAAAGACACGTGCCACCACCCTAGGCTTGAAGTTCTTTGGCTTGAAATTCTTTTTTTAAATTTCTATTTTATTTATTGATTTTTCCCTTATTCAGTTATATTTTTTATTTTAAATTTCATTTGATTTCTTTTCTGATAAGCTTTATTCCTTCTCCTTACTTTGTATTTAAACTTTTTCTCTTCAAACAAAGTGCAAACTTTTACCTCTTTTATTCTTTTTAAAGGGTCTCTTAACTTGGGTCAATGAACCTTGGAACACACACAGTCTTTCCTGTTTTCTATCCTACTCATCTCCTCTTGTACCTGAAAAGGGTTCTTGATTTGAGGAAGTAACCTGTTCATATGGTGATGTTCTTCTCTTCAAACCTTAGGTGAGATATGAAACTCTGAAAGGTCATTGGCTTTAGTCTGAAAACCAGAAACCCCAAGGAATATAGATCATTATGATTGCCATTTGTGTATATTGTAGATGGTGTACGTGTGTGAGTATACACGTGACACATGTCAATAAAACAGCAGGACAGAAATTCAAAAGACATTTGAAAGAGGATGAATTTTGCTATAGTCACAGCAAGCAATAGCAAGGAAGTGAAAGCAAGTACAATTGCCTATGTGTTACAACTTCCATCACTGTTTTTTTTCTCTAGCTCTAACCTTTAGGCAAAAAACAAAACAAAACAAAAAAAACCCCAACCCTCCAACAAACAAACAAATAAACAAAACTTGAAACTTTTGTTTTGAACCCTTTTTTAATTAAACACTAATCAACTTTTAAGTTTTGTTTCTCAAAACAACGAGTAATAGTTTTTCTGTCTGTTGACCCAACTATTCATTTTTGTTTTCAACACACAGTAGACATCACTGACATCTAGTAATTGTGCTACAAATTTTTCTCCCATATCCTTCTATAGCTCTTTACATTTCTTTGTCTCTTTCTTTCTTTTTTCAGTACTGGAGATTGAGCACAGGGCTTTGCATATGCTGGAGAACTATTCACTGAACTATAGCCGTAGGCTCATCCTAATTTGGAAAATTTCCATGTTATTCATCCTTTAGTATGCATCACCTTTTACAGAGTGGTACCTGCATGTGTAATTATGGGTTCATCCTAGATCTCTTGAAGTGCTTACTTCCTGTTATTTGAAAAAATATTTAGAGAACTATCTGCATATAATTTTGAATAAACATTGTAAATTTCAGAGAGTGAGCTCTTGTCTTAGAAACTACTAAACTCGAAATTTAATCATGTTAAATTAGTGAAGAAAATACTATGATAAAAAGAACAGACAAAAACCAAATGTACTTAAATATATGATTGCATAAATATAAATATATAAGTGCATCTTAGGATCCATACTCTGATTTCATAACCATAGTAGAAAGAAAAGATTGATACTAGGAAGCATTATTTCTACAATGCTAAAATCTGTAGTTGTGCTGACTGCCTCATCTTTTATAACCATGGTCACATTATTTCCCAAAGAGTGTTTGGGTATTTAATTTTATATTGTTGAAGTTAAGAAGGACAAGATAATCAATAAAAATTAGATTGCTAAGGGAAAGAGAAGGATAGAGGAAAGAACAGTGTTGACTTGAGAAGTAAATGTCATGCCATTTGTATTTCAAAATACTAATTTAAATTACATCAGGTAATGTGACTGCATACATGCTTATAAAACCTGAGGGGAGAAACGATTGATTTGTGCTTAATCACATTGGACTCAAGGTGTTTGTTTCTGGAAGTTAATACTATTAAAGGCATTCTCATTTAACTTATTTTTTCCCTAAAGAAACAGACACACACACACAAAGATACAAGAGGAAACAACAGTAGAAAAATATCAGCACATTGTTGAAGCTGGAAAACAAACATTTTCATCTCTCTTACTTTCTGATAGCACACGCCAGGAGAGGCGAGGCCGTGAAAAGAATTATCATGTGGCCTATTAAGAAGGAAGTTCTCAGGACAAAACAGTGTGCTTCAAAGATAGTCTGACTCCAGTCAGGTGAATACAGGAGTTATTGTAAAAGTCTGTGTACTGAACTATTGTTCTTTCAATGCCTTTCAATCTTGGAGATCATTCTTCCCAGACTGGCACAGGGAAGTGTAGCTTATACTAAGAATTTAGTGTGCCAGAGAAGCTCTAAGTTCCAGGCATTAGAATAGCAGGAGTTGAAGGAGGTTGCCATATTGGCAGGGGTCTTTCAGGAAGGTCTTCCAGGCCTTCACTGAAATGGGAGACTCTCAATCCCTCCTCATGTTTATCCCTGTTAGTGATGACCATTGGATTTTTTTCTATGTCCTTGTCCTACACTGGGAATTAGTCCTGTTCTACATGACTAGCAACAAAATTTCCAGACAAACCTCCTGATTGTAAGCTTCAAAAGAGTTCAACGAGCTTTTAGGATCTTAATAGGTAAGTGTCCAGTCAGATGTAGAAGAAAAACAAGGGATTTCAAATAAAACATTGGATTTTTATACTCAAGATTTTATTAACAACTGGATATTTATGAACCTTGCAGATTTATCCAATGCCTTCCTAACCAGAATTTTGTACGAGTGAACCAATGTCACTCTTTCTTCCTCTAGTTTAGTCTCTAGGATTCTTCCTTTCAGTTTACAAATTTGACCTTTCTAGATTCTGCACATAGGTGAGATAATATGGTACTTTTGTTTCTGTCTGGTTTGCTTCACTTAGCATAATGTCCTCCTGGCTTAAGCATGCACCTTGTTACAAATGACACACTTTCTTTTTAAGGAGATGAATAGCCTTCCTTCATGTATTTGCCATAATTTCTTTTTATCTCTTTCTCTTTTGATGGCCATTTAGTCTTTTTCTGTAATTGGGGTACTGTGAATATTGTTGCAGTCAATTAGACTGCAGATATCTCTTTGTTGTAGTGATTTTACTTCCCTTGTATATATACCAAGAAGTGGACTGGATCATATACTATTTCCATCTTTAGTTTTTATGGGGCGATCTCATGTCATTTTTAATAATGCTAAGTACCTTTATAATACTAAGTACCTTTTCACCAACAGTGTATAAAGGTTCCCCTTTTCTCCACATCCTCACCAGTATTTATCTTTTATCCTTCTTTATACTCTTTCTTAAGAGAGGCTCTAACTATGTGGTACAGACTGTCCTGGAGCTCACAAAATTCCTGCCTCCACCTTCCTGGTGCTGGGATTACAGTAATGTATAGTCATGCCTAGACTATCATTTAAAATATTTCTTTCATTTTTTGATACTATAACATAGTTATACCATTACCCTTTCCCTTTATTCCCTCCAACACCTCCATGGCATCACTTTTCATTAATTATTGTTACATACAATTCATGTATGTGCATAAAATACATAAACACAACCTGCTTATATATGTATGATGTATAATGTTACTTGTTTTTATAATATGTATAATACATGTCTTCAAGTTGACCATTTGATATTGGATAACCAGTTGGTGCACTTGTCTGTGGGAATATTATTTCTCCCTATCTAAGTATCCCCTAGTTGACAGTAGTTTATCGCATAGGATTGAATCCTCCTGGGCTTTCCCTTGTCCACTTTGATATGCCTATTGTTATCATCCTTGTTCAGCTCACATTTGGGCAGGCTTTATAGGTGAAGTTTCTGACATTCTTAGGAGACACAGTCTCACAGCAAATGTCTTAATCCTCTGATTCTTAAAGTCTTTCTGTCCATTCTTCCACAATGTTCCCTCAGGTGTGGGTATTGGATTCTAGATGTATCCATCAGAACAGGGCTCCACAACTATGCATTTTAATTGGCTGTGGTTTGCTGCAATGGTCTCCATCTATTCCAAAGAGAAGTGCTTTTTTTTTTTTTTTTTTTTTTAAATCTGTGGGTATAAGGTCACATATTTAAAATGAAGTTAGAGATTATGCTGGTTTAGTATAATGGCGGTTGTGGGTTCTCCTCTAAGATTCATGACATCACTAGTCCTGGGTAGTTGGTTACATTTCCAGTATCAGGCATGATTTCCTTCTTGTTAAGTGGACCATAAGTACAATTAGTTATTGCCAGGGCATGTATGACACTACTTCACCCATAGGGTTATCATGCCATGCTGGCCATTCTTGTGTTTCATAGTTGGGTAGAACTGTTGGTTACTTCCCTCTTTTGGAAGTTTGCATGGTGCCTGTTGTCCTCTGAAAAACTGGGACAAATTCATTTTGAGGGTCTCTGGTTGTGCTGGAAACAGCCAAAGTTTTACATCTCTCAGAAGGGAAGCCTATGCGAGGGCAGGTAGCTGGGATCTCAGGTCTTGTCCAATACTGTGGCAGAGACAGTGCTAGTGGCAGAGGTGTCAGTAGTGGCCTGTGGTGGCATGGGAGGCAGGTGCAGCAGGGGCATGAGCCCAGCCTGCCAGGTGGGTCCAAGGTCCAGAAAGGAATGCTTTGGGAGAGAAAACTCTTCCCCAAAGTGTTACAGCTCAGTAAAACAGCCACTCTCAGACGATTCTGGGTGAAATAACATGTACACTTTATTCCATGTAGATAGGGACTTTATAAACACCGAGGAGTAGGGTGAGATCCAAAGGTAGGTGCTTCCCATTGGTTCAGTCTGAGATGCTAGTGATGCTCTATTTGCATGGTGAAGAATTTCAGGTGTTTTCCCTATGCAACTGATTGTCATGATCCTTTAAGTGGGGTGTCATGGTTATGTGTTTCAGTACAAGTAGAGTTAGGCAAAGAGCTGGATCCACTCATACCATTCTCAATGTTATCTTTCATAGGGTTTGGACTCATTCAACCTTACCAGTTCTTCTGTCTGGTGGCATGGTCCACTTGCCCCATAGGTACCTACTCATCAGGGAGAAGTCATTCAGGTGTGCCTCAGCTCAGGGGTCTCTGAGTCTTGTGTCTGAATTGCGTGGTATCTTCAGAAATATGGAGTTACCTTACACCTCTGTGCGTGGGGGTGGGAATGCAAGAGCAGTATCAATAACCTATACTGTTGTGGGAGTCTCTTGAACAACCCCGAACAACACTTAAAAGTGAGCTTGCTATACCTGGTGTTGGAGATTTTGTTAGATTGTCTTTGGCTTTGAAGGGAGCACTGCCAGCTCAGATGGAAAATTTTCATTTCAAGTATATATGTATATTTATACACTAAGCTTTCAAGAGTTATAGGTACTTTTAAGTAGATAGCAAATAGTATGATTCCTTATTAAGTCTTCAAACATCCTTCCTATTATTTTACTCCCCTGTCTCCTTCCATGCCTATTTCTGTATTCTTCAATAGAGACTCTCCATTTTCCTATCTCCTCCATCAGTACATGTGTTCTCTGCTATTCCCTTCTTTACTGCTCCTGCAACCCCCTACCCCAGCAATGACTCCCTTTTACTTTTCTGGTTTGAGGTTATACAAAGATTTACTCATACCTGAACATTTGGAACTAAGAGCTTCAAATGAGATTATCCCAAAGTTGTCTTTCTTGTCTTGGGTACCTCACTCAATATGATCTTTTCTGGTTCCATCTATTTACCTGCAAAATTCATGATTTCTTTTTTCTTTACAGCTGAATATTATTCCATAGTGTATATGCACACCATTTTCATTATCTGTTTGTCAGTGGAAGGATGTTTAGGTTTTCATTTTCTTGCTATTGTGAATGCATACTATAGGAAGGCAATGGACATGCCTGCACAAGTATGTGTAGAGTAGGATGTCAAGTCCTTTGGGCATATGCCAAGGAGTGGTATAGCTGTGCCACATATGATGTATTTACTTTTATCTTTTTGAGAATTCTTCACACTGATTTAGAGTGGTTGCACCAATTTGCAATCCTACCAACAGTGAGTGAGGGTTTCTTTTTCCCAAAACTCCTGTTCACTTGTTAGAATTCCTTCTATAATTTGGACATTGACCTCTTTTCTGTTATAGCCTTCTCACGTTTTCTGATTAGTTAGTTGTTTTTATTATGTTTCCCTTGCAAAGAAGGAGCTTTTTAGTTTAGTATAATACATTTGTTGTTGCTATCATACATAAAAATTCATTACTCAGGTAATATTCATGGAGATTTTCTTCTAAGACAGAACACTGGATTTGAGTTGGGTAGAAGATAGTGTTGTCAGGGTCCCCAATGGAGGACTTAGAGAAGGGACTGAAGGAACTGAAGGGGTTTGCAACCCCATAGGAAGAACAACAATATCAACCAACCAGACCCCCCAGAGCTCCCAGGAA
The DNA here is from genome assembly GCA_028551405.1 of Uromys caudimaculatus. Classification (NCBI taxonomy): domain Eukaryota; kingdom Metazoa; phylum Chordata; class Mammalia; order Rodentia; family Muridae; genus Uromys; species Uromys caudimaculatus. The sequence continues at coordinate 3,529,180 of CM052722.1, forward strand.
CTAAACCAAACCAAGGAGTACACATGGAGGGACCCATGGCTCCAGCCGCATATGTATCAGAGGATGGCCTTCTTGAGCATCAGTGGGAGAAGAGGCCCTTGGTCCTATGAAGGCTTGATGCTCCAGTGTAGGGGAATGCAAGGGTGGAGAGGCGGGAGTGGGTGGGTAGCTGGGTAGGGGAACACCCTCATAGAAGCAGGGGGAGGGGGATGGGATAGGAGGTTTTGGGGGGAACTGGGAAAGGGGATAATATTTGAAATGTAAATAAAGAAAATATCCAATAAAAAACCAGAAGGTAGTGTTGTAATAATTAATCAGGGGTTTCTATTCCATCTTTGATCATTTAGTTCCCAGATAAAAGTCACAAAATTTTTATATTCATAATAAGCCTTAGACAGCAATAGACCTGGTTAGACATCAACCCTCTAAGCTATTTTGTCTACTTGCCTGTCAATAACCCTGAGATATGACTTGTTATGTTCTGCCTGGGCCAATATTACTCTGACTGGCCAGCACTCATGGCCAGTTCTCATGATCCCTTACCCTATGGTGTCTTCCTCTGTTCAATTTCCTGACCCATTGTACATCTCCTCCATTTCCTCCCATACCTGATTCTTCCACTCTTTTCCCCTCTCCCTCGTCTCTTCCTCGTAAGTCCCAACCAACCTCTACTTCCCTTATTTTGTTCCCCCTTGTAAGTGTGGTCTATGAGTTGTATCTTGGATATTCCACATTCTTTGTCTAATACCTACTTATTAGTGAGTACATACCATGTGTATTCTTTTGTGACTGAGTTACCTCACTCAGGATGATATTTTCAAGTTCTATCTATTTGTCTGCGAATTTCATGAAGTCATTGTTTTTAGTAGCTGAGTAGTATTCCATTGTGTAGATGTACCACATTTTCTCTAACCATTCCTCTATTGAGGGACATCTGGGTTGTTTCCAGTTTCTGACTATTATAAATATGGCTGCTATGAACATAGTGGAGCATGTGTCCTTATTACATGTTTGAAGCATCTTCTGGGTATATGGCCAGGAGTGGTATAACTGGGTCCTCAGGTGGTACTATGTCCAATTTTCTGAGGAACCACCATACTGATATCCAGAGTGGTTGTACCAGCTTGCAGTCCCACCAACAATGGAGGAGCGTTCCTCTTTCTCCACATCCTCGCCAGTATCTGCTGTCACCTGAGTTTTTGATCTTAGCCATTCTGATTGGTGTGATGTGGAAGCTCAGGGGTATTTTTATTTGCATTTCCCTGATGACTAAGGATCTTGAACATTTCTTTAGGTGTTTCTTGGCCATTCAGTATTCCTCAGTTAAGAATTTAGCTCTGTTCCCCATTTTGAATAGGATTATTTGATTCTCAGGAGTCTAACTTCTTGAGTTCTTTGTATAATTGGATATTAGCCCTCTATCAGATGTAGGATTGGTAAAGATCTTTTCCCAATCTGTTGGTTCACTTTTGGTTCCATTGACAGTGTCCTTTGCCTTACAGAAGCTTTGCAATTTTATGAAGTCCCATTTGTCCATTCTTGATCTTAGAGCATAAGCCATTGGTGTGCTGTTCAGGAATTTTCCCCCAGTGCCCATGTGATTGAGACTTTTCCCCACTTTTTCTTATATTAGATTCAGTGTATCTGTTTTTATGTGGAAATCCTTGGACTTGAACTTTGGATTCATTCTTCTACATGTTGACCACCAGTTGAACCATCACTATTTGGTGAAAATGCTGTCTTTTTTTCCACTGGATGGTTTTAGCTCCTTTGTCAAAGATCAAGTGATCATACATGTGTGAGTTCATTTCTGGATCTTCAATTCTATTCCATTGATCTACATGCCTGTCACTGTACCAATACCATGTATGCAGTTTTTATCACTATTGCTCTGTAGTACAAGTTGATGTCAGGGATGGTGATTCCCCCAGATATTCTTTTATTGTTGAGAATAGTTTTTGCTATCCTGGGTTTTGTGTTATTCCAAATGAATTAGAGAATTGCTCTTTCTAACTCTATGAAGAATTGAGTAGGAATTTTGATGGGGATTGCATTGAATCTGTAGATTGCTTTCGGCAAGATGGCCATTTTTACTATATTAATCCTCCCAATCCATGAGCACAGGAGAGCTTTACATCTTCTGAGGTCTTCTTAAGTTTCTTTCATCAGAGACTTGAAGTTCTTGTCATACAGATCTTTCACTTGTTTGGTTAGAGTCACAACAAGGTATTTTCTATTGTTTTTGATAATTATAAAGGGTGTCCTTTCCCTAATTTCATTCTCATCCCATTTATTCTTTGAGTATAGGAAGGCTACTGATTTGTCTTTGAGTTAATTTTATAGCTTTCACTATGATGAAGTTGTTTCTCATCTCTAGGAATTTTCTGGTGGAATATTTCGGGTCACTTAACTAAACTACATGTCATCTGCAAATAGTGATATTTTGATTCTTCCTGTCCAATTTGTATTCCTTTGACCTTCTTTTGTTGTCTAATTGCTCTAGCTAGAACTTCAAGTACTATATTGAATAGATAGGGGAGAGAAGGCAGCCTTGTCTAGTCTAGTCCCTGATTTTAATGGGATTGCTTCAAGTTTCTCTCCATTTAGTTTGATGTTGACAACTGGTTTTGATGTATATTGCTTTTACTTTGTTTAGGTATGTACCTTGAATTCCTGATCTTTCCCAGAGTTGTAATATGAAGGGATGATGAATTTTGTCAAATGCTTTTTCAGCATCTAATGAAATGATTTTTTTTTGAGTTTGTCTATGTACTGGATTACTTACATGGATTTTCATTTAAGGAAACATCCCTGTATCACTGAGATAAAGCCTACTTGATTGTGGCAAATGACCATTCTGATGTGTTCTTGGATTCAGTTTGTGAGAATTTTATTGAGTATTTTACATCAATATTCATAAGGGAAATTGGTCTGAAGTTCTCTTTCTTTGTTTGATCTTTGTGTTTTAGGTACAAGTGTAATTCTGGCTTCATAGAACGAATTGGGTAGTGTTTCTTCTGTTTCTATTTTGTGAAATAGTTTGAAGAGTATTGCTATTAGGTCTTCTTTGAAAGCCTGATAGAATTCTGCACTAAACCCATCTGCTCCTGTGCTATTTTTAGTTGGGAGACATTTAATGACTGCTTTTATTTCTTTAGGGGTTATGGGACTGTTTAGATGGTTTATCTGATCCTGATTTAACTTTGGTATTTGGTATCTGTCTAGAAAATTGTCCATTTCATCCATATTTTCCATTTTTGTTGAGTATAGGCTTTTGTAGTAGGATCTGATGATATTTTGAGTTTCCTGGGTTTCTGTTGTTATATCTCCCTTTTCATTTCTGATTTTGTTGATTTGGATACTGTCTCTACTCTCTGGTTAGTCTGGCTAAGGGTTTATATATCTTGTTGATTTTCTCAAAGAACCAGCTCCTGATTTTGTTGATTCTTTGTATAGTTCTTTTTGTTTTTATTTGCTTAATTTCTTCCCTGAGTTTGATTATTTCCTTCCATCTACTCTTTTGGGTGTATTTGTTTCTTTTTCTTCTAGAGTTTTTAGGTGTGATGTTAAGCTGCTAGTGTATGCTCTTTCCAGTTTCTTTTTGGAGGCACTCATTGCTATTAGTCCTCTTATCACTGCTTTCATTGAGTCCCATATGTTTGGGTATGTTTTGCCTTCATTTTCAATAAATTCTAAAAAGTCTTTAATTTCTTTCTTTATTTCATCCTTGACAAAGTTATCATTAAGTGGAGCATTGTTCAGCTTCCTTATGTATGTGGGCTATTTTTTGTTTTTCTTGTGATTGAAGACCAGATTTAGTCTGTGGTGATCTGATTGGATACATGGGATTATTTCAATCTTCTTGTATCTGTTGAGATCTGTTTTGTGACCGATTATATGGTCACTTTTGGAGAAGGTACCATGAGGTTCTGAGAAGAAGGTATATATTTTTTTTTGTTTTAGGAAGAAATGTTCTGTAGATATCTGTTAAATCTATTTGGTTCATACCTTCTGTTAGTTTCACTGTGTCTCTGTTTAGTTTGTGTTTCCATGATCTGTCCATTGCTGAGAGTGGTATGTTGAAGTCTCCCACTATTATTGTGTGAGGTACAATGTGTGCTTTGAGCTTTAGTAAAGTTTCTTTTATGAATGTGGATGCCCTTGCATTTGGATCATTGAGAGTTCATCTTGGAAGATTTTTCCTTTGATGAGTATGAAGTGTCCTTCCTTATTTTTTCGATAACTTTTGCTTGAAAGTTGATTTTATTCTATATTAGAATGACTATTCATGCTTGTTTCTTGGGACCATTTGCTTGGAAAAATTTTTCCAGCCTTTTACTCTAAAGTAGTGTCTGTCTTTGTCACTGAGGTATGTTTCCTGTATGTTTCCCAGCAAAATGCTGGGTCCTGTTTACATATCCTGTTTGTTAGTCTATGTCTTTTTATTGGGGAAATGAGTCCATTGATGTTAAGAGATATTAAGGAACAGTGACTGTGGCTTCCTGTCATTTTTGTTGTTAGAGGTGGAATTATGTTTATGTGGCTATCTTCTTTTGGGTTTGTTGAAAGAAGATTGCTTTCTTGCTTTTTCTAGGGTGTAGTTTCCCTCCTTTGTTTGAGTTTTCCAGCTATTATTCTTTGTTGGGTTGGATATGTGGAAATATGGTGTGTAAATTTGGTTTTGTCAGGCTGGAGAGATGGCTCAGCGGGTAAGAGCACTGACTGCTCTTCCGAAGGTCCTGAGTTCAAATCCCAGCAACCACATGGTGGCTCATAACCATCCATAATGAGATCTGGTGCCCTCTGCTGGGGTGTCTGAAGACAGCTACAGTGTACTTACATATAATAAATAAATAAATCTTTTAAAAAAAAATTTGGTTTTGTCATGAAATATCTTGGTTTCTACATCTATTGTAATTGAGAGTTTTGCTGGGTATAGTAGTCTGGGCTGGCATTTGTTTTCTCCTAGAGTCTATATGACATCTGCTCAGGATCTTTTAGCTTTCATAGTCTCTGGTGAGAAGTCTGGTGTAATTCTGATAAGTCTTCCTTTATATGTTACTTGACCTTTTTCCCTTACTGCTTTTAATATTCTTTTTTTGTTTAGTACATTTGGTGTCTTGACTATTATGTGACAGGAGGAATTCCTTTTCTGGTCCAATCTATTTGGAGTTCTGTGGCTTCTTGAATGTTTATGTTCATCTCTTTCTTTAGGTTAGGGAAATTTTCTTTTATAATTTTGTTGAAGATAATTACTGGCCCTCTAAGTTGGGAATCTTCACTCTTTTCTATACCTATTATTCTTAGGCTTGGTCTTCTCATTGTGTCCTGGATTTCCTGGAAGTTTTGGGTTTAGGAGTCTTTTGTCTTTTGCATTTTCTTTTGACTGTTGTGTCAATGTTTTCTATCTTATCTTCTGCATCTGAGATTCTCTCTTCTATCTCTTGCATTCTGTTGGTGATGCTTGCATCTATGACTCCTTAACTCTTTCCGAGGTTTTCTCTCTACATTGTCATCTCCCTTTGTGATTTCTTTATTGTTTCTATTTCCATTTTTTGATACTGGTTGGTTTTGTTCAATTCCTTCCCCGGTTTTGTTGTCTTTTCCTATAATTCTTTAAGGGATATTTGTGTTTCCTATTTAAGGGCTTCTACCTGTTTACCTGTGTTTTCTTGTATTTCTTTAAGGGAGTTATTTATGTCCTTCTTAAAGTCCTCTATCATAATCATGAGATGTGATTTTAAATCAGAGTCTTGTTTTTCTGGTGTATTGGGGTTATCCAGGGCTTGCTGTGGTCAGAGAACTGGGTTCTGATGATGCCAAGTTGCCTTGGTTTCTGTTGTTTATGTTCTCACCCTTTCATATCGCCATCTGGTTATCTCTGGTGTTATCTGGTCTTGTGTTCTCTGACTGTGGCTTGTCCCTCCTGCAATCCTCTGTGTCAGTACTCCTGGGAGACCAGTTCTCTCTGGGAGGAATTTGATTATGGGGAGTTTTGGTGTAGGGTCAGCTCTGGGGTACAGACAGAAACCAGAAGGATCCTGTCCTCAGCTGTTCCTTGGTTCCTGTATCCTGATGGCTCTGGCAGGGTCCCTCTTGGGCCAGGAATTTGAACAGAGGTGGTGGTCTTACCTTTGCTTGCATGTGTGTCCTGGTGGTATTTGAATATGAAGCTCTGTGGCAGAGGATCAACTCCTGGTGCAGCCGGGCAGTGGTGGCACGCCTTTAATCCCAGCACTTGGGAGACAGAGGCAGGCGGATTTCTGGGTTCGAGGCCATCCTGGTCTACAGAGTGAGTTCCAGGACAGCCAGGGCTACACAGAGAAACCCTGTCTTGAAAAAACCAAAAAAACCCAAACAAACAAAACAAACAAACAAACAAACAAACAAACAAACAAACAAAAAACTCCTGGACCAGAAGGGTCCTGTCCCAGGCTGCTCCTCAGTTCCTGTGTCCTGAGGGTTCTAGGAGGGTCCCTTGGAGCAAAAGTGGTGGTCTAACCTTTGCTTATAGGCTTGTCCGCAGTCTTGGAAGGCTAGCTCTCACCTGGTGGCATTTGGGTATGGATCCCTGTGGCAGAGGATCAGCTCTGGGTGCAGACGGAAAATTACACATTTTTTAATACCCCCCCCCGCTAGACATTGATTTAGGCAGAACTAAGATTCCCCTGATAGGTGTGTGTGTGTGTGTGTGTGTGTGTGTGTGTGTGTGTGTGTGTGTGTTTTATTACTTAAGCTAGGATATGACAATAGTCAGCTTTCTTCAATGAGTCTTTTCTGTTTTCTTTCTATTTGTTTGTTGTTTTATTATTTGACAGCCCCCCCTTATTGTCTTATCTAAGAAGAAGCTTCCTTCTTTTGGTTCATGTTCTCTAACATTTATAGATTAATTATACCTTCTTAAGTTCAGTCTGCTCTATGGATCTTTTAAAAGAATTTTCGGAAGGGACACAAGCCTACGTATTTACTGAATGTCCTACATAGCATCCATCTTCATGTGCCTTAGCCATTAACTGGCTTGGCAGCAAATGTAGTGTCCTTAATTGATTCTAACATCGTGTGTCCCTTGCCAACATTTGATGTTTCAGATGAGGATGTTTCTCTTAGCAGAAAGGTCTTTCTCTGTGTTACTTCATTGGTTTTCAATGAATACTTATTATTGATTGGATAAGATCTGTCTTCCCTTGACTTTTTAAAAAAATGTGAACTGTCATGGGACAGGGTCTCTCTTTTGGTATACTTCTAATGGTGTATCTAATCACACTTTGTCCAACAGCACATTTCTCTTAAGTGGGGCTCAAGACACTCTTATTTCCCAAGTATCAATCATCCCACAACAGAAGGTGGGCATGCTATGAATGGGACCAGGGATACAGGTTTGGGCTTGCACAGGCTGTTGCTGTTAGTTCAAACTGATCAGTATGAAAAATAAGTGTAATTGGATAGGATAACAAGTATGTGGATACCTTTGTTCTTTTTAGCTATAGTACTTACTGGAAGTAATAGAGAGATCAGGGGAAAGAGAGCTTACAAATAATACCTACTTATTTTAAGCAATAAGTTTTAAATCTGTGGAGTCTCTTACTGCTGCACATGCAGGTCAAAGAGGGTGAAGCCAAGCATAGAACAGTCAGGGCTTGATGTACTTAGTTTCAAAGCCATAATAAATGTTTTAGGAACACAAGACATGTAGAGTAGCTGGTATAGTGTATGAGCTAATCTTTGTCCTCCTGATGGACACAGGTCTAGTTATCATCCAGCTCTCAATTGCACTGAACATGAAAGCATTCACAGAAGATGACTCTCCCCAACAGAACAATGATCCTTCAAAGCTTCAATTTATTTGTCTGAAATCGGTTGCTTAGTTCTTCAGAAAGCTACATTATTCTTTTCTTTCTTTCTTTCTTTCTTTCTTTCTTTCTTTCTTTCTTTCTTTCTTTCTTTCTTTCTTTCTTTCTTTCTTTCTTTCTTTCTTTCTTGTCCTTAGCTCATATGCTTTTTTTTTTCTTTAATTTTTGATACTTTATTTACATTTCCAGTGTTTCCCCTTTTCTAGGTCTCCTCTTTCGAAACCCCCTATCCCCCCCTCCCCGCCTCTATGAGGGAATTCCACCTCCCACCCACCTGCCCACCCATTCCTGTATTCCCACCTTGACATTTCCCTTTACTGGGGCCTCTAGCACCCTCAAGCCCAAAGTCCTCTCCTTTCTCCCTGATGGCCATCGAGGTGATTCCTCTGCCACATATGTGGTCAGAACCATGGGTCCCTCGAGGTGTATTCTGTGGTTGGTGGTCCAAACTCCATGATGACCAGGGGGGCGGGGTCAGGCCCATTGATGCTGTTGCTCCCTCCATGGGGCTACAGACTCCCTCAGCTCCTTCAGTCCTTTCTCCATCTCCTCCATCTGGTACCTCACTCTCAGTCCAGCAGTTACTATAAAGTGAAACTTGGGTATTCTGAACTTTTGGGCTAATATCTGCTTATCAGTGAGTACATACCATGTTCGTTCTTTTGTGACTGAGTTACCTCACTCAGGATGATATTTTCAAGTTCCATCCATTTGCCTGCAAAATCCATTAAGTCATTGTTCGTAATAGCTGAGTAGTACTCCATTGTGTAGATGTACCACATTTTCTGTATCCATTCCTCTGATGAGGGACATCTGGGTTTCCAGCTTCTGACTATTATAAATATGGCTGCTATGAACATAGTAGAGCATGTGTCTTTATTACATGTTGGAGCATCTTCAGGGTATATGCCCAGGAGAGGTATAGCTGGGTCATCAGGTAGTATTATGTCCATTTTTCTGAGGGTCCGCCAAACTGATTTCCAGAGTGATTGTACCAGCTTGCAATCCCACCAACATTTGCATTTCCCTGATGACTAGGGAGGTTGAGCATTTCTTTAGGTGCTTCTCAGCTCTGTGAATTTCCTCAGTTGAGAATTGTCTGTTTAGCTCTGTTCCCCATTTTTTGATGGGGTTATTTGGTTTTTTGGAGTCTAACTTCTTGAGTTCTTTGTATATATTGGATATTAGT
>CM052722.1:3538718-3558675 GCA_028551405.1 Uromys caudimaculatus
CATCAGGGAGAAAGGAGAGGACTTTGGGCCTGAGGGTGCTAGAGGCCCCAGTAAAGGGGAATGTCAAGGTGGGAATATGGGAATGGGTGGGCGGGTAGGTGGGAGGAGGAATTCCCTCACAGAGGCGGGGAGGGGGAGGGGATACGGGGTTTCCAAAGAGGAGACCCAGAAAAGGGGAAACATCGGAAATGTAAATAAAATATCAAAAATAAAAATTAAAAAAAATATGTATTAAGCAACACTGGGGCAGAGCTCTGTCAGCTGGAGGCCAGCCTAGTCTACACAGAGAATTCTAGGTTAGCCAGAGCTATGTAGTGAGAATCTGTCTCAAAAACAAAACAAAACAAACAGAAATGATTAAGAAAAATTCTGTTTGTGCTTTTAAAGATAAAATTACTGTTCTTGATCATACAGTAGCTTCTAGGGTATATGTACTGCTCAGGCCATAAATTCTACAATTTGCGAAGGATCTGCATGTAAATGAACAAGAGTACTGATGAAAAGAAACTCTGGGTACTTCAACTCCTGGCTGACACAATGGAGATCCCTTATTTCAGGAGGCAGATTTTGAATGAAGGGGTTCTGGGTAAGCTACTCTATCTGCTTTAGATAGGGACTGCTCATCCCAAAATTTGATAAATTAAAGTTAATGAAAATTTAGCTTTTTATCATCTCCTGGATTTGCTCATATATACCTTCTTGGCTTCAAAGAGAAATCTGAGTATTGAGGAGAAGGACAGCCTTAGAAAAGAAAACTAAAACAGAAAGACAATGAGAAGACAGGGGAAAATGAGGATCTGGTGGCATTTCCAACCTATAATTCCAATTAGCCCTAAATCCATTAATCTCTGACCCTCTCACACTGCTTACATAATTCAATACATTCCATTCTTGCCTTATCTAATTCTGAGTTGCAAGTGAAAGAAACCCAACATGTGAATGCTGATTACTACATCTCACTTGAATAATCCCCAAATAATCACACATGGCTCTCCTTGAACCTCCAGCTCCCAGACTGCTCTTAATCAGACTAATTGAGCTTAATTTAAAGGTCAACCTTCTCCTTAAAAGAGAAAGAAGATGCACTAAAAAATGACATCATGTGCTTTGCCAAGGGAATGTAATGTAAGTGTCATTACACTCCTATGATGATCTTTCAATGGTGTTCTTACTCCATTTATCGGGGAACTAAGCCTCAGAGAATTTAGGACCCTCCAAAGGATAGGCAGCTAGCAGAGGTAGTGCTACAAAGGGTCTCAAAGCACTGGACCTAGACAAGGAGAAAGGAAACTGGGTGTGGATCAGCTATCACCACAGCCTTCTGGAACTGGAAGCAGCAAGACTGATACAAAACGGAGGCTACCACATGCTACAGACTTTCTCACAGAAGAAAAATGAAAGACCATCAATTTCTCTCCAGCTTTCTCCAGTATTTCTTTTCAAGCTCTGAACATTAAGGCTCTGAAGTCCTATTTGCGACTCCACAATTTCTTTTACTTTTAGGTATTCTGCAAAGAGTCTCCAAAGCGCTCACATCAAGAAGATACAGTATACAGTAGCTAAGGAGGTGCACCTCTAGATTTCCCTCCAAGAAAGAACTCATTTATTCTGTTGTGAGATATGCAGTTAGCTGACAGTTTCCAGGAGGAAACACCACCTCATGGCTGAGCACAATAGGTCTCTATGAATCTAATCATTGCTTTCTAATAAGCAAGCTAGGCTCTTGAGCAAAGACTTTGCCATATATTATATGCATATAAATATGTGTATATTTTATATATTATATATACATATATGTGTATGTATATATTAAGGGCAGTATTAAGTCTTTTTTCCTAGCCTTGCTTTTTAGCTTCCCCCAGGCATCACATCCGCATTCAGATTGGGAAGATTTTGTCTATCCAATCCTGTTCCCTCTCTTTCATCCCTTTCATGAGCTTTTCACTCATGAACAAACCACTTGCACTTTGTTGACTTTATCTCAGCTTCTTTTCTGGAATCCCCACCTGGGATACTGAACAGTGAGCAAGGGGCAAGACAGATAGAGTCCAAGAGAAAAATCTTTCTTTAAAAAAACATAGTTTCCTACAGGTAAGGCAGCTGTGGTAGAGCTGTGTAATTCTAGTTCAGTAAAGCAGATTGTGCTGAATATGCCAAATGGATTCTCTTAGCTGGAGGGAGCACCTCCCTGGGAGCTGTCAGACAGTAGGATTTATGGGACCATTTCTATCTTAGTGATCTAGTCCCTCTTTAATAGGATGATTGCTTCACAGTCCTGCCACAGGTATTTACCATCAGGGCCATTATAGCCCACTGAGTCATCCAGGAGAGGAATCCAAGTTGATAATTAACATCCTGAGGAAAGTAATTGTGAAACACTTAAGCATGGGGCTATAGCTTCTGGCTCGGTGTCAGTAAGGACAACCTGTAGGGCATATCACACTTAATGAGTGAGTAGCTACCTGAGATGATTAGAAAAACCCAAAGCATATTATTTTTATTACCATGTGCAGAGTGAAGATTACGTCCTTTTGACCTATTTTGTTCTTTCATTCCCAGATAAACAATAACCATTCAGAAGCAGAGAAAAGAAATAGTTCTTGTGCTTATTAAGGAAAGACATAAGCTCATAGTATGATCTTTAACAAGGAAACTTATAGGGTAAGAGGATCTCTCTTTCCTTTTGTGTATGTATGATGGTGTGTTTATTCAGTGTATGTACATGTGAGTGGGTACCTGCAAACATGAATACCAAAGCAGGATGTCAGGCGTTTTACTTTATTGCTCCTTGCCTTATTCGTTTCAGACAGGGACTCTCATAGAACCTGGATCCCATCATCTTTCAGTTAGTCTGGCAGCTAGCAAGATCCAGTGACATTGCTGTCTCACACAGAGCAGCCATTACAGCTTTTTATGTGGGTGTTTAGGATTTGAACTCTGGGCCTTGACTTTTCACAGCAAGCATTCTTACACTGCTGATATTGAGATAGATAGATAGATAGATAGATAGATAGATAGATAGATAGATAGATGAAATCGCCAAATAATGTAGGAGAAAGAGTCCCAAGTGGCCATTTCTTGTCACTGGAAAAAGCATCAAATATCAGGATTGGGTTACATCTAATTGAGTTGTTGGCCCAAGAGGCTCCAAAGGAATCCCCAAACAGCCCAGAGTGTTTGGGAAGGCTATAGGCTGTTCTCTACAAAATGACAGCAAAGCCCCATTGCTGAAGACTACACCTACAAAACTTATTGAAAATGAAGATGCTGGGACAATATTTACATGGAGCCTTTACCCTCACCTTCCAGTGTCTTTGGTATATGAGGTTACTCTGCATCCTATGAAAGGAGAAACATAAACACCAAACCATTTTGTTAACAATGGTGTACTACTTTCAAGCTATGCTAGGGAAACAATGGCACAAAACTTTCAGGAGTAACCATCAATAACTGAACTGACTTAAGGACCACTCCACAATATGGAAGGTAAGAGCCAGACAGGATGGAGGACACCAAGAAACACAGCCCTCTAAATAAATTTAAGGAAAGCTCATATGAATTCACAAAAAAACTGAAGCACCATACATAGGTCATGTATGTGTCTGTACCTGGTCCTTGGAACTTATATTATGACTCCAGTTTAGTATTATTATAGGATACCTGAGCATGTGAATGAATGGGCCTCTGAATCTTGTGCCCTCTCCTGGGCTCTTTTTCTTCTGTTGGTCTGTCTTGTCTGATTTCAATGATATTTTTGGATCTATCTTGTTATATTTTACTTTGTTACATTTTTTAAAAAATGAATGAATAGATGAAAACCAAGCCATTAGGATAAAGGTTGACATCAAAACTTTTACTTATATCTGCTAGGATAGGGAAATCAGTTTTTGCCAGTAGACTGACACTGGATATATCAACCACTCAAGGACAGGCCTCATGTAAAGGAAGAGTTGACCTTAATATAATGGACTCCACAGGTTTTTTGTATGCTTTTATTTGGTTACATTTTAGTGTTTTGTTTTATTTGTTTGTCTTTCTTTTGGGGCATGATTTTATTTTTTCTTGGCTTTCCTTGGAAGAACACAATCAAAACATATTTAAAGTTAAAAATTGTTTTAAATAATAAAAATATAATAAAAAGAAGAGAGAGAATAAAGAAAATCCAAGTGTTATAAAAGCACTCTAGGACCTTGGGTGCTGGCTCCGCACCCAGTCCCACAACACCCCGAGGAAGTTCGGCTTCCAGGTGCTCTAAAATGCACAGGATCACAGGTAAGGAGGACAAAACATCTGCCACAACAATGGGAGTGATTGTGACCCCCAGGATCCAGGGACACAGGAACACCTGCCCGACCAGTGGCATGGATTCCTTCAGATCTGAGCTGGTGACTTGAGCAAACCTTGGGCACTGGCTCCAAAACCAGTCCCACAACACCCAGAGGAAGCTCTAACATGCCCAGGATCACAGAATCTCATGAGCTTGGTCACACCAGGATTTCAGGATCCTAGAGGCAGCTTGACTCCCAAAAGTTCTGACATACCCAGGATCTCAGGATCACAGAATCACAGGATCACAGAGACAGCTGGACTTTGAGGAGTTCTGACACAACCAAGATGACAGGATGGACAGGCTCCAGTCAGAGACAGCAAGGGCAGGGAGCACTAGAGATAACCAGATGGTAAGAGGCAAACACAAGAACATAAGCAAAAGAAACTAAGGTTATTTGGCATAATCAGAACCCAGTTCTAACACCATAGCAAGTCCTGAATAACCCAACACACCAGAAAAGAAGGATTTAGATTAAAAGTCACAAATGATGATAATGGAGGACTTTAAGGACATAAAAAACTCCCTTAAAGAGATATAGGAGAACACAAGTAAACAGGTAAAAACCCTTAAAGAGAAAACACAAAAATCCCTTAAAGAATTACAGGAAAACACAAGCAAACAGGTGAAGAAATTGAACAAAAACATTCAGGATCTAAAAATGAAAAGAAAAGCAATAAAGAGATCTAAAAGGGAGACAACCCTGAAGATAGAAAACCCAGGAAAGAGATCAGCAGTTATAGATGCAAGCATCAACAACAGAATAGAAGAGGTAGAAGAGAGAATCTCAGGTGCAGAAGATACCATATAAAACATTGACACAACAGTCAAAGAAAATGCAAAATGCAAAAGGCTCCCAACACAAAACATCCAGGACACAATGAGAAGACCAAACCTAAGGATAATAGGTAAAGAAGAGAGTGAAAATTCCCACCTTAAAGGGCCAGTAATGTCTTCAACAAAATTATGGAAGAAAACTTCCCTAACCTAAAGAAAGAGATGAACATAAACATTCAAGAAGCCTACAGAACTCCGAATAGATTGTACCATCAAAGAAATTCCTCCCATCACATAATAGTCAAAACACCAAACGCACAAAGAAAGAAAGACTATTAAAATCGGTAAGGGAAAAAGGTCAAGTATCATATAAAGACAGACCTATCAAAATTACACCAGACTTCTCACCAGAGATTGTAAAAGCGAGATCTTGGGCAGTTGTCATACAGACCCTAAGAGAACAGAAATGCCAGCCCAGGCTACTATACCCAGCAAAACTCTCAATTACCATAGATGGAGAAGAAAAGATATTCCATGACAAAACCAAATTTACACAATATTGTTCCACAAATCCAGCCCTACAAAGGATAATAGATGGAACACTCCAACACAAGGAAGGAAACAAAACCGTAGAAAAAGCAAGAAAGTAGTCTCCTTTCAACAAACCCAAAAGAAGATAGCCACACAAACATAATTCCACCTTTAACAACAAAAATAACAGGAACCAACAATCACTGGTCCTTAAGATCTCTTAACATCAATGGACTCAATTACCCCAATAAAAAGCATAAACTAACAGACGGGATACTAAAATAGGACCCAGCATTTTGCTGCATACAGGAAACACACCTCAGTGACAAAGACAGACACTACCTCAGAGTAAAAGGCAGGAGAAAAATTTCCAAGCAAATGGTCCTAAGAAACAAGCTGGAGTAGCCACTCTAATATAAAATAAAATCGACTTTCAAGCACAAGTTATCAAAAATGATAAGGAAGGACACTTTACACATGTCAAACGAAAAAATGTACCAAAAAGAACTCTAAATTCTGAATACATATGCTCCAAATGCAAGGGCACCCAAATTCATAAAAGAAACTTTACTAAAGCTCAAAGCACACATTGTACCTCACACAATAAATAGTGGGAGACTTCAACACACCACTCTCAGCAGTGGACAGATCTTGGAAACACAAACTAAACAGAGACACAGTGAAACTAACAGAAGTTATGATCAAATGAATTTAACAGATATCTATAGAACATTTCATCCTAAAACAAAAGAATATACCATCTTCTCAGATCTCATGGTACCTTCTCCAAAAGTGACAATATAATCAGTCACAAAACAGGCTTCAACGAATACAAGAAGATTGAAATAATACCATGCATCGAATCAGATCACCATGGACTAAGGCTGGTCTTCAATAACAAGAGAAATAATGAAAAGCCCACATACAAATGGAAGCTGACCAACGCTCTACTCAATAACTTGGTCAAGGAAGAAATAAAGAAAGGAATGAAAGACTTCCTAGATTTTAATGAAAATGAAAGTACAACATATCCAAATTTATGGAACACAATGAAAGCAGTGCTAATACAAAAACACATAGCTCTAAGTACCTCTGAAAAGAAACTGGAGAGCACATACACTAGTTGCTTAACAGCACACCTGAATGCTCTAGAACAAATAGAAGCTAATAAACCAAAGAGGAGAAGAAGTCAGGAAATAATCAAACTCAGGGCTGAAATCAATAAAGTAGAAAGAAAACAAAATATACAGAGAATCAACAAAACCAGGAGCTGGTTCTTTGAGAAAATCAACATGATAGATAAACCCTTAGCCAGACTAACCAGAGGGCACAGAGAAAGTATCCAAATTAACAAAATCAGAAGTGAAAGGGGAAACATAACAACAGATTCTGAGGAAATTCAAAAAATCATCAGATCCTACTACAAAATTGGAAAATCTGGATGAAATGGACAATTTTCTAGACAGACGAGAAACACCAAAGTTAAGTCAGGATCAGATTAACCACCTAAACACTCCCATAAACCCTAAAGAAATAGAAGCAATCATTAAAAGTCTCACAAACAAAGACAGCCCAGGACCAGATGGGTTTAGTGCAGAATTCTATCAACCTTCAAAGAAGACCTAATGCCAATATTCTTCAAACTATTTCACAAAATAGAAACAGAAGGAACACTACCCAATTCATTCTATGAGGCCACAGTTACACGGATACAAAAACCTTGCAAAGATCCAACAAAGAAAGAAAACTTCAGATCAATTTCCCTTATGAATATCGATGCAAAAATACTCAATAAAATTCTCACAAACCAAAGCCAAGAACACATCAAAACGATCATTCATCATGATCAAGTAGGCTTCATCCCAGGGATGCAGGGATGGTTCAATACCCAGAAATCCATCAATGTAATCCATTACATTAAAAACCTCAAAGAAGCCGGGCGGTGGTAGCACGCGCCTTTAATCCCAGCACTCGGGAGGCAGAGGCAGGCGGATTTCTGATTTCAAGGCCAGCCTGGTCTACAGAGTGAGTTCCAGGACAGCCAGTGCTACACAGAGAAACTCTGTCTCGAAAAAAAAAAAAAACTCAAAGGAAAAAAAAACACATGGTCATTTCATTAGATGCTGAAAAAGCATTTGACAAAATTCAACATCCCTTCATGATAAAAGTCTTGGAAAGATCAGGAATTCAAGGCCCATACCTAAACATAGTAAAAGCAATATACAGCAAACCTGAAGCCAACATCAAACTAAATGGAGAGAAACTTGAAGCAATCCCACTAAAATCTAGGACTAGACAAGGCTGCCCTCTCTCTCTCTATCTATTCAATATAGTACTTGAAGTTCTAGCTAGAGCAATTAGACAACAAAAGGAGGTCAAAGGGATACAAATTGGAAAGGAAGAAATCGCAATATCACTCTTTGCAGATGATATGATCATATACTTAAGTGATCTGAAAAATTCCACCAGAGAACTGCTGCAGCTGATAAAAAAAACTTCAGAAAAGTGGCCGGATATAAAATTAACTCAAACAAATCAGTAGCCTTCCTATATTCGAAGGATAAACAGGCTGAGAAAGAAATTAGGGAAATGACACCCTTCACAATTGTCACAAACAATGCAAAGTATCTTGGTGTGACTCTAACCAAACAAGTGAAAGATCTGTATGACAAGAACTTCAAGTCTCTGAAGAAAGAAATCAAAGAAGACCTCAGAAGAAGGAAAGATCTCCCATGCTCATGGATTGGCAGGAAAAATGGCCATCCTGTGGAAAGCAATCTACATATTCAATGCAATCCCCATCAAAATTCCAGCTCAATTCTTCATAGACATAGAAAGAGCAATTCTCAAATTCATTTGGAATAACAAAAAACCCAGGATAGCAAGAACTATTCTTAAGAACAAAAGAACTTCTGGGGGAATCAGCATCCCTGACCTCAAGCTGTACTACAGAGCTGTAGTAGTGATAAAAACTGCATGGTATTGGTACAGTGACAGGCAGGTAGATCAATGGAATAGAATTGAAGACCCAGAAATGAACCCACACACTTATGGTCACTTGATTTTCGACAAAGGAGCTAAAATCACCCAGTGGAAAAAAGACAGCATTTTCAACAAATGGTGCTGGTTCAACTGGCAGTCTACATATAGAAAAATGAGAATTGCTCCATCCCTATCTCCCTGTACAAAGCTCAAATCCAAGTGGATCAAGGACCAGATACACTGAATCTAATAGAAGAGAAAGTGGGGAAAACTCTCAAACACATGGGTATAGGGGAAAAGTTCCTGAACAGAACACCAATGGCTTATGTTCTAAGATCAAGAATCGACAAATGGGACCTCATGAAATTGCAAAGCTTCTATAAGGCAGAGGACACTGTCAATAGGACAAAAGGGCAACCAACAGATTGGGAAAAGATCTTTACCAAACCTATGTACAATAGAGGGCTAATATCCAGTATATACAAAGAACTCAAGAAGTTAGACTCCAGAAAACCAAATAACCCTATCAAAAAATGGGGAACAGAGCTAAACAGAGAATTCTCTACTGACGAAATTCACAGGGCTGAGAAGCACCTAAAGAAATGTTCAACATCCTTAGTCATCAGGGAAATGCAAATCAAAACAAGTCTGAGATCCCACCTCACACCAGTCAGAATGGCTAAGATCAAAAACTCAGGTGACAGCGGATGCTGGCAAGGATGTGGAGAAAGAGGAACACTCCTCCACTGGTGGTGGGATTGCAAGCTGGTACAACCACTCTGGAAATCAGTTTGTTGGACCCTCAGAAAAATGGTCATAATACTATCTGAGGACCCAGCTATACCTCTCCTGGGCCTATACCCAGAAGATGCTCCAACATATAATAAAGACATTATGTTCATAGCAGCCATATTTATAATAGCCAGAAGCTGGAAAGAACCCAGATGTCCTTCGACAGAAGAATGGATACAGAAAATGTGGTATGTTTGCACAATGGAGTACTACTCAGCTATTAAAAATGAGGAATTCATGAAATTCTTAGGCAAATGGATGGAACTAGAAAATATCCTGGGTGAGGTAACCCAATCACAAAAGGACTCACATGGTATGCACTCACTGATAAGTAGATACTAACCCAAATGCTAGGAATACCCAAAATATGACTCACAGACCATATGAAGCTCAAGAAGAAAGAAGACTTTAGTGTCGATACTGCGGTCCTTCTTAGAAGGGGTAACAAAATACTCACAGGAGGAAATATGGAGACAAAGTGTGGAGCAGAGACTGAAGGAAAAGCCATCCAGAAACTGCCCCGCCTGGGGATCCATCCCATATACAGTCACCAAATGCAGACACTGTTGTGGATGCCACGAAGTGCTTGCTGACAGGAGTCTGATATAGCTGTCTCCTGAGAGGTTCTGCCAGACCTTTACAAATACAGAGGAGGATGCTCACAGCCAACCATTGGCCTGAGCAGGGGATCTGAAACGGAGGAGTTAGAGAAAGGACTGAAGGAGCTGAAGGGTTTTGGAACTCCATAGGAAGAACAACAATATCAACTAATCAGAAACATCCCCCCAGAGCTCCCAGGGACTAAACCACTACCAAAGAGTACACATGGAGGGACCCATGGCTCCAGCCACATATGTAGCAGAGGATGGACTTGTCGGGCATAAATGGGAGGAAAGGACCTTGGTCCTGTGAAGGCTTGATGCCCCAGTGTAGGGAATGTGAAGGCAGGGAGGTGAGAGTGCGTGGGTGGGTGGGAGAGCACCCTCATAGAAGCAGGGAGAGGGGGGATGGGATGGGGGTTTCTGGCAGGAAAACTGGGAAAGGGGATAACATTTGAAATGAAAATATATAAAATATCCAATAAGAAGCACTCTATTCCAGTTGGGAGCATGTCTGTCTCCACAGAACATGAAGCAATGATCTCACATGGTCAATGTTTTAGGGTTAATCAATATGCTAAGTCTTTTCTAAATATTCTTAAACATTTATGTTCTTTTTTAAAAATTACATAGAGTTCCAAACATTAAGAACTGGTACAATTTCTTACTTTTGATTGTTGTTTTTTGGACAGGATCTCACTGTATAGCCTTGAGTGTCCTGTATCTTGCTATACAGGCCAGGCTAGCCTCTAACTCAGATATCTACCTGATTCTATCTCCTCAGTGCTAGAATTAAAGGCATGAATAACCACACCTAACTACAACTTCTTTTTATATTATTATTATTATTATTATTATTATTATTATTATTATTATTATTATACTTCCCAACTGAAGTCCCCCTTTCTCCTCTCCTCCTGGTCCCATCCCCACCTCCCCTCTGTACTTCCCATCCACTCATCTTCTGTTGCACTTCAGAAAAAGGCAAGCCTCCCATGAATATCAAGCAAATATGCCATATTAAATTGTAGTAAGACTATGTACCTCCCCTCATATTAAATCTGGATGGGGCAACCAAATATGAGGAATAGGGTCCAAAAACAGGCAATAGAGTCAAAGACACCCCCTATCTCTGCTCTCACTGTTAGGAATCCCACAAGAAGACCAAGCTACACAACCATAACATATATGCAGAGGACCTAAGTCAGTCCCATGCAGGTTCCCTGATTGTTGGTTCAGTCTCTGTGGTCCCCTATGAGCCCTGGTTAGTTGATGCTGTGGGTTTTCTTGTAGTGTCCTTGATGCCTCTACAATTTCTTTCTTAAAAGTAAAAATCCCAGTCTCAAAAAACAAACAAAAAAAAAGTAAAAATATTTTAACTTAGGTCCTCTAAAAATGTTTGCTACAAACTTGTAATAAACAAAGAGAATGCCAAAGTATAAAGGTATTTATAATAATCCTTTCCCTAAAAGAACATATAATCTAATATTTAAATGATATTTATTTCTGGACTGATGTGTTGTATTCATTTAAATAATTTATTGAACAATATGTCCACACATTTTCCATCATGGTGTACTTGAGTCCCTGTTAACCAGGAGCCCAAACCAACCCCATCTTTCCTGCTTCTTGCCGGATATTTTCTGATAGCAATCAGAAACCTTAACTAACATAATAAGAAATAAGAATAAAATACCAATTTTCAGGGAATCTTTCTCTTTCTAACCTTTTTCTAGAGACAGTCTCTCATTGAACCTGGTGCTGACTGATAAGGGAACCCCTGAGATCCCTGTCTCAATCTTCCAGGGCTGGAGTTACAAGCTTCCCCTTTTCTTTCCCCTCCCCTTTTGTTTCCTTTTTACATTTATTTTGTGTGTGTGTGTGTGTGTGTGTGTGTGTGTGTGTGTGTGTGTGCGCGCGCGTGCACAGACATTGGCCTAACACTGCACACACCACATTCATGAAGCATATATGTATGCAGAGATAAGAAAACAACTTGTAGAAGTTGAATCTTGTCTTTTACCATGTGGGTACGGCTCCTAGTGTTCAAACTCTGGTTGGAAAGTGCCTAGATATTTTCTGTGTCCCTGGGGATCTAATCTCAGGTCTTCGTGCTTGGGAAACTGCATTTTATCCATGGAACCATCTCCCCAACTGTGGTAGTTTGAATATGCTTGGCCCATGGGAAGTGCCACTATTATAAGGTGTGACTTTATTATAATAGGTGTGGCCTTGTTGGAGGAAGTATGTCACTGTGTACGTGAGCTTTGAGGACTCCTAAACTCAGAGTCTGCCCAGTGTGGAAGGAGAGTCTACTGCTGGCTGCCTGTGAAAGAGAGCCAGCTTCCTGGCTGCCTTCAGATCCAGATGCAGAAAGGGCTCCTCCAGCACCAAGTCTGCCTGCACACTGCCATGCTTCCCACTATGGTGATAATGGACTGAACCTCTGAACCTGTAAGCCAGTCCAAATTAAATGTTGTCCTTTATAAGAGTTGCCTTGGTTATGGTATCTCTTCACAGCAATGGAAACCCTAACTAGAACAACAACCTAAGAAAGTTTTTCATAGATGTGGCATTTGAGGTTAGCATGGCTTATACAGTGAGACTTATTTTTAAGCCTTTCATTGAAACTGGACAATTTTCACAACTATGATCATCAGCCATTCAAATGCATTGCAGGAGTATCCATAACATTAATGGTGGGGTACAATTTAAATGAACTAACTCAGGAAAATCAAACCTGTACATTTTGATGACTATAGTCCAAGAGAAACAGATGAAAGTTGTTCGAACTGCAATGTTCATTTATTATGTCTTAAGCTATGAAGTGATTTCTTAAGTTATTGGTCATGAAATAGGTTTTAAAGCCACTTTAAAATTTAATTTTTTATTGTGGTACATTTTTCACAGCATAAATACAGATGCATAAATGTATAAAATACAGTGGTATTTAGCACAATCAGAGAGTTGTGTGAACCTACCTAGTTTCAAAGCATTTGACTGTTTCCAAAAGACATTTATACCCATTAGGCTCCTTCTGGTTCCTGGAAACCACTAATCTTTTTCTTTATAGGTTTGCATATTTTGAATATTTCCCATGAATAGAAACCATACAACCTAAAATAATAAAGAAATGGAATGGGTAACATCAATGACTGTCACTGAACAAATGGACTAAGTACTCAAGGCCCCTCTACTTTGCACTCAAACAATAAAGGAAAAATCTGCGGGGATTCGTGCAGGCCAAAGGCTTGTGGTTTTTTTCTCCCTGACAACTTGTAAGTAATCATTTCTCCAAGAACCTTTTCTATTTGTAGCAGTGTTGACATTCAATCTCCTTGTTGTATAAGGAAGAAATCAAATGTTTCCCAGTCTGCTTCACCCTTGCCCTTCTGCATTAATTGTGAGGAGGTGGGAAAGTTTGCTAGAGGCCTTTCTCAAGGGAAAAACCTGAGGCCACAAACTGCTTTCTGAGATTCAGTTATTAAACACAATTTGGGTGGCTAGAGGATAAATTTCCCTAATTCATTTTTGTATGGTCTGACTTGATATATGAGGAGCATATATAGATTGGATGTTGGCCATCTCCCTAAGTTGTGTTTGTTAAAGGCTTGGTCACAGCATGATGGTACTGGGTGATGGTAGAAATTTTGAGAGCTGGGGACTTGGGGAAGGTCCTTAGTTCTTCAGTTCTATGCCCATAAGGAGGACCATAGGATGCTGTCCCTTACTCTCACTATCTTGTTTCTTGGCCATGAAACAAGCAGTATTGCTATCATATGCTTTTACTGTGATAAGTGACAGGGCTAATGAACCACAGACTGAAATCTCCAAAACAGTAGTCCAACATAAATCCTTTCTCATTATAAAGCTAATATCTCAGGTATTTGCTATAGTGACAAGAAACTAACATGGGATTTGCTTTTGTTTTCTTTAATGAAACATCTCACTGTATGTCCTGTTCTGATCCTCCTGTCTCAGCTTCCAGAATGCTGCTATGGTAGGTCTGTAGCCACCATGCCTGACACAAGGGTCGTTTCTGAACGTAAACATGTACAAGTCAGAATCATCAATAATATTCCTCTCAATCTTTCCCCCACACCTGATAAAGTACAGCTTTCAGGCTGAGGTAGAAGCCGAGACAAGAAGCATTATTTCTGGAAGTCTCCACAGGATACCTCGCCCAAGCTCACAGAACGTTTCTCTTTGCCAGTGTATAGCATCAACCATTTCTGTCTTTTCCAACTGTGTTGCCTGGTAGCTGAGATGTCAGCCTGCCTATGCCCTTGAGAGGCTGTGTCCTCCAGCTTATGGTAATCTGTCAGCATGGGTAAAGGCTCTTGCACTGTTACCTCCTGAGTGTCCTTTAACGAGGACAGCTTAGTGGGTTATTCAGAGCCTTTGTCCCATGCTGCTCAGAAGGCAGGAAAATTATGCCCTCCACTGTCTTTGTCTTCTAAATGTGTCTCTGGAAATAAAGAAGCACTATACAAAGGCTAAGCATCCTGATGTAGCCTTTCCAGCATGTATTTCCCTAGTTTTCTCACCGAACCCCAGTCCAGGGTTTAAGCATCCATCCAGGAGACTTAGCCTAAAAGATTAAATAGTAGGTCATAGGTCATGTTAAGGCTCAGGATATTCCTCACCTCACTTACCACCCAACATATCCATCCATCCATCCATCCACCCACCCATCCATCCATCCATCCATCCATCCACCCATCCATCCATCTACCTATCTGCCTGTCTGTCTGTCTGTCTGTCTGTATCTGTCTGTCTCTCTGCCTCTGTCTCTCTGTCTCTGCCTCTCTGCCCCTCTGCCTCTCTGCCTCTCTGTCTCTCTGTCTTTCTCTGTCTCTCTGTCTCTCTGTCTGTGCCTGTGTGTGTACATGCACATCAAAAAAAATACACTCAAAACAGAAAATTAAAATTCAAGCCAAAAAAAAAAAATGAGGAGAGGAAAAACATGACCAAAATATATTATATGAAGAGAATTTAGGTAAAAAGACTCACAATCATGTCAATGTAATTAAAATGTACAACATTAAAAAGGATGGTTGGCACAATCCAGTTTGTTATATATAGTTATTTCCATGAGACTTCTCAACCTTTCATGGAAAGAGAAACTTGATGATACTTAGCTTCACAGGACAAAGGCATGAAGCTCACCCAGATTGCCACTACATACATAGAAATCAGTATGTGGTTTAATGTCTCTGCCAAACTCATGTTGAGGCTCAATTACACCAGTATTGAGGTAATAGAGTCTGTCAGGCATTGGGGGTTAGGGGGAATCTGTTTTCAATGGGTGGGCAATTAGACAAATTCTCTAAAGGCTGAATTAGATCTCATGGAAGCAAATTAATTACTGTGAGATCACATTGTTGCAAACCAAGTTTGGATTCCTCGGTTTCCTTTCTTTTACTTCTTTTGTCTCCATGTGGCTGCTCTCACTTGCATATTTTCTCAAGGTAGGATGCTACCTGCCACGAGGCTGTCACCAGAAATTCATGCTGGTGTGATGATGCTGTTGGACATCCAGTACACTGTTAAAATACCCAGCTTCAATATACTTTTGTTACAGAAATACAGAAATAGATCAAGATAAGGATATTGTCTTGTGGTAGTGAAATTGTCACTGGACAGTGTAGGTGAGGGTTGAATGTCTCTATGTCTCCCAGGCATTGAGAGCACACCTCATATTTGTTATCCACACACCACTAATCTGCTCTGACTACAGAAAGCAAACTGCAATAAACAAGAAAATGCCTTCTTTTGCTCCAGATGTTTGTAGGGAGGTGAGGGTATAGTGTAAGCATAGGCACTGGTGGCAAGCAAGAAAATAGACTAGAAACTGCACTGACATATGCAGCAGTAGGAAACGTGTTTTTCTGTTAGGTGTTATAAAATACAGAGGAAATTAACAAAGAAGCAGGGTGAGAAAATAATTTGAGTTTTCATTGCTGACACTAATTTTGAAAGGAAGATGAATTTTAAAGGGCTTATTAGAAGAAAATACAGCTGACCTCAGAAATAAGCAAATGTGTCTCTGTCAGCAGGAGACAGTTTTAGAAAGGATTCCCTCTTGTTAGCTCAAGTTATTCCTATCTGTAAGCACAAACTGCCTAGGGATTGAGACATGGGCTGATTGCAGAATCGCATGCAGTAAACCAGAGCACCATAATAGTAGAGAACACAGATTTTAGAACATGGCTGTGACATTTAACTAGCTGTGTACTACTGAGAAATTTATTTTGTTTCTCTACATCTGTTACCTACACAGCAGATGAAAGCAGGATGCCTAGCTCATGCAACTGTGGTAAGAATGACATAGTAGTATGTACCATGTGCTTAGTGCAATGGCTGACACCTAATCATTCAAAAGGTTGTTGCTGTCAACATTTTCTTATCATCTCTTTTTAAGCAGAAATCAGGAAACCAATGCTGAGATCTTTAGATGCAGAGCTTAATTCCCTGTAAATGTTCATACTAAACAATACTGTGGGTTAGCGAGCTGGCTCAGTGGTTAAGTGCTTGCTATTTAAGACTGGGGACAGATCTGGAAAGGGAAAAACATTTGAAATGTAAATAAAGTATCAAAAATAAAAAAAAAAAAAAGACTAGGGACAGGAGTTCAGATCTCTAGAACCCATATAAATGCTTGTTAGGAGTGGCAGCCCACCTGTAATTTTATCCTGGGAAAGCAGAGATGAGGATCCCCAGAGCAATCTATCTAGCATGACAAGCCATATGGGCGAGCTGCAATTAGGGCTTAGGATACTGCCCCAAATATGACTTCAGGGGAAGGTGAATAAGGTAGAAGTGTGGTAGAGGATGATTCCTGACATCAACCCTGGGCTTCAACTCACCTAAGCACCAGTGTACATCACACCCCCACCATGTGTGCCCACATACATGTTAACATGCATATAGACACAGGCACAATGAATGTACACAGGAGAACACACATGTGTGAAAATAGGGAAAAGAATATTATAAGGTGGGAATAATGACATACACCTATAATCCCACCACTTGGGTGGTAGAGACAGAAGGATCAGAAGTTCAATGTCATTCTCAGTTTCAAAGCAAGGTTAAGAGCAGCCTGTCTATATGAGACTGTGTGTTTTTAAAAATGATGTTTATTTAAGCATCATTTCACAATTTGTTTACACAAATATCCAGTGTAAGTGAGGAAAAATGGCTTCTAATTTCCCTACTAGGTTCTTTGGAGGGGACTACAAATGAAGTTGTAATAATACAATTAGCAGAAAAATAATATGTAATTGTATACGTATACACAGAGTCCCACAAAATATAAATCTCAAGGAAGTACCAGTTAGTACAATCTTTTATCTTATTCAAAGTTACAGAAAAGAAGAGCAACCTGGAGTGCCTAAAGGGATCACAAGCTGGAGGAGACTGACAGAAGAGTAGATGAGTTTACTAAGTTCTTTAGTTATACAGATGTCTCTCAGGTAATAAAAGTTGCATGGATAATTTTACTGTGTAGATTTCCTGTATTTAAAATTCTTTCAAAAAGGAAGGCTTTGCAGAGGTCCTTCTGTCTGCAGTGTCTCAGAATATTCAGCCCAAAATATGTGAGAAAAGTATATTTTGGTGAAGCATATGTTGATCCCCTGAAGTCATATTTGGGCTAGTATGCTAAGCCATAACTGCAGAAAGCCAGTTGTGCTACCTACTGTGTGATTAAGACCCACCATCTTGAATCCTAGGGAAAACAAGTTCTGGTACAGCTTGAAGGTGATTGTGGTACAGTGCTGGCACCTAGTGGCAGGAAACACTAAAACAGCTAAATATTTCCCTGTGGAAAGGCCTGGAAAGGATTAGATTGACACCTGTCACAAACTTTTACTTAGAACCCCTATGGGGGAGGGGAGCACATTTGCAATATAAATAAATAAAATAATTAATTAAGAAAACCAAATCTGTCTTGATCTTTTTATAGAAAAGAAACTCCTAGTGACTAATAAACAGCAGTTCAACAGATTGTCAAGTGCTAAAAAAGTAGCTGATGCTAATTGGTGACAAGGATGTGGAAAAAACAGAACTCTTTAAAACATCTGTCCAGTAATGGGAGGGCTATTCTTCTCTATTGGTAGAAATTTAGCAGCAGTCAAATTTATCTAACTAAAGTGAAAATGTATGGAACCTCTAGCTCAGTGTATGCTAGACCTCAGAAAATATCTATACTTGAAAATGTGTTACAGGGATACAAATAATACATAACAGCATCTCTCATATTAGTAAAATAAAGTTGAAGACATCTCAAATGTTTAGCAGTAAGAAAAAATAGATAATGTGAGTATGTTTAAAAGCAAAAAAAAAAAAAAAAAAAAAAAAACCCAGAGATTACTGAACTAGAATTACATGTATCAACAAGGACTAATCTTGAAAACAGCAGAGCAAAAAGTGAAAACTTAAGAATAGCCGGGCAGTGGTGGTGCATGCCTTTAATCCCAGCACTTGGGAGGCAGAGACAGGCAGATTTCTGAGTTCTAGGCCAGCCTGGTCTACAGAGTGAGTTCCAGGAGAGTCAGGGCTACACAGAGCAACCCTGTCTCAAAAAACCAAAAAAAAAAAAAGAAAGAAAGAAAGAAAGAAAGAAAGAAAGAAAGAAAGAAAGAAAGAAAGAAAGAAAGAAAGAAAGAAAGAAAGAAAGAAAGAAAAGAAAACTTAAGAATAGCACTTTATAATATATTATTTATATGAATATTAGCATATAGAAGAATACTGTGTGTTTTTGAAAACCAATCATTTTATATAAAATGGAAGGGGCCCTAGTGACTTCAAAGCAGATTATTTGGGGGAAGGAAGGAAAGAGAATATGGCTGGAAGGTAGGTAACAGGATTTTAACTGTCTACAATTGATAAAAAGTAAAGGAGTAATAGAGGGTGATTCTCAACATCATTATTAGACTTCCACATTCATGGCACCCATGTGTACATGTACACACACACACACACACACACACACACACACACACACACACACACATACAGTACATGTGTATACTATTTACATAAGTATAATATTTTTTCTTGAAATTGACAATGTATTTGTCATTTTACATACACATGCATTTACTGTATTCTTCACACTTCTATTCATGTTAAAATATTACTCAGCCACAAAAAAAGAATGAAATCCTGACACATGGATGAACCACTTGGCTATTCTGCTTAGTAAAACAAGTCAGAGTCACAAAAGGAAAAGTATTATATGATTGCATTTATTTTTTTTCCTCCTTTTTTATTTTTGATACTTTATGTACATTTCCAATGTTTCCCCTTTTCTGAGTCTCCTCTTTGTATACCCCCCATCCCCTCCCCAACCCGCCTCTAGGAGGGAATTCCACCCCCCACCCCACCCCCCGTCCACCAATCCCCATTTTCCCGCCTTGACATTCCCCTTTACTGAGGCCTCTAACATCCTCAGGCGCAAGGGCCTTTCGTCTCTCCCTGATAGCCATTGAGGTCATCCTCTGCCACATATGTGGTCCAAACCATAAGTCCAATAATGTGTATTCTTTGGTTGGTGGTCCAAACTCCAGGAGGACTGGGGGGGGGGGGAGGTCATTGACTCTCTTGCTCCCTCCATGGGGCTGCAAATTCCCTCAGCTCCTTCAGACCTTCCTCCAACTCCTCCATCTGGGACCTCACTCTCAGTCCAGCGATTACTGTTAAGTGAAACTTGGGCATTCTGAACTTTTGGCTTAATATCCACTCATCAGTGAGTACATACCATGTTCCTTCTTTTGTGACTGAGTTACCTCGCTCAGGATGATATTTTCAAGTTCCATCCATTTGCCTGCAAATTTCATTAAGTCATTGTTTTTAATAGCTGAGTAGTACTCCATTGTGTAGATGTACCACATTTTCTGTATCCATTCCTCTGATGAGGGACATCTGGGTTGTTTCCAGCTTC